>CAUYTI010021620.1:0-13380 GCA_963575145.1 Galago senegalensis
GCGCCTGTGGTCCCAGCTACTTGGGAGGCAGAGGCAAGAGACTCGCTTGAGCCCAGGAGTTGGAGGTTGCTGTGAGCTGTAATGCCACAGCACTCTACCCAGGGGGATGGCTTGAGGCTCTGTCTCAAAAAAAAAAAAAAAAAAAGAAATATAACATGCCTAGAAATATTGCTAGCATAACTTTAAAAATAACAGAAAAAATCTACATAAAACTAAGCTGATTTGTTACAGTTTAAAATATTGCTGATTCTTTGTTTCATTTTCTATCTTTTAAGCTATTTATAACTTTTTGAGTATGTACTCATGAGCAGAGTCTGAAACTTGTGTTTTTTCTCTCTCCTTAATTTCTCTAAAATTTAAAAGCCATTTATAAGTATTCTTAATTCCTGACAATACAGTTATTTGCATAAGTTCAATAAGAATCTATTTTGTTCTATAAAATAATGAAGACACAGGTTAGTTTACCAAGGCTTTGTCTGGAATAGCATTTCCAGAGGTGTACAGACTGCACTAAGAGGTTAAAGTTGACTTTATAAGCCAAAAAAACACTTTGAAAAAAGGAACTGACTGGATACCCATCAATAATGTTTCCTGATCTGTGCTAAGTAATGAAGGTAACTTCCTGACAGGTCTGGGAATCTAAATGTGCTTGATAACCTCAAGAGAAGAAGAATTTACCTAATGCATACAGGCATCTAATGGCACAGATGAAACCTGGGCTCATGAAAGGCTTCAAGTCCAACTGAGATCCCTTACAAAAGATTCCAACAAAGCCAATTTTAAGAGAGCCTAAATGACTAAAAATTAACTATTCTTACTGCACTCTATGCAAATAGTCAGACTGCACTCTATGCAAATAGTCATTTAATCTTTTGCATCTGTATATTCTTTTTCTCTGAAAAAAAAATCAAGGGAACTCAAATGCCAAGAACTTCCAGAGTATCCATCTGCAGGACTTGAGACCTGGCAGATCAGTCCAAGCCATTGTAAATATACACTTTGACCCCACCACAGCCTTCAGGCTGGCCCCCACCAACTATCCCCAGCCATGTGCCAGGACAACCTGAGCAGCCCCCAAGCCATGGAGAGACCTGCAGAGAGCAGGACTCTGGTGGGGGCTTCTCCTACAGTTACCCTACCATAGAGTAGCCACATACTGCCTGAAGATAGAACTAAGCGTGAGTGCCCCTTGGGACATGGGGGTGCTCTCTGCCAGACAGTCTTAGAGCTGGACAATACATGGCCCTTCCTAGCTGACTTCAGTAACTTCTCCTACCCAAAATTAAAAAACTTACACCTTTGGGTGGGACCAAAAAAAAAAAAAATGAAGCTGGAAGTAGTGTTTCTGATTCATAGCCCCAGTGGCTTACTCCTCTACAATGGCCAGAAAATAGATGACAAGGAGAACTTTACATAACCCTAGGGAAAACATATTATGAACGAGAACCCCCCTCCTCCTCTTACCCACTACCAACCCCTCCCTAGTGATTCAGATGAATCAAGGATTTGATTCCCCAAAAAGACCAGTGGGGAATGAAACAGGCTTCCCAACTCTTTCCTAGGCCCTCTCCTTCCCCCCAGAGTCGATTCCAAGAACAGGCTTCAGAATAAGGAAGCATGAAAAGTCCCAAGTTCAAGTTCCTGGTGGACAAACAATGGTGGAAACTTACCTAAATTGTAACTCCGAAGCTGTAACCCTGCCCTGAGCTAACTGGCCCACATCTCACTTCTGTACTAGCTTGATCGCTCAGCTATGCAAAAAATATAAAAAGACAGCTGGCCCCCTACTTGGCCACAGTCTGTCTCTCAGAGCAGCAGCCCCCTGCACGGAGGAAATAAATCACCAATTGATTGCACTTAAGTGGGGTCCGAGTCTATCCTTTCAGGTCACAATAGTTACAAGTTCAAAATGATTAAGTGAAAGAGAGGCTGTAAAATCTCAAGATAAAACCATTTTTTTTCTTTTTTCACTAAGAAAGGAAAAGAAAATGTATGTTTTATGCAATAAGCAATTTGTCCCAGAGGAAAAAAGTAAAAGAACTGAATATGGAAAGGTAGATAGGGGTAACTCATTTAGGAACTTTAGTAGACCATAGTAATTTGAATTTTATAGTTGCAGGCAAGGATCACTTAGCCCTGGGATAATAACTAGCTTGACTGTAGGGGTTGCTAGAGAGAGAGCCTTAACTGTATAATCTACATATATGGTCACTTCCTCAAGCCTGTCTCAGAGATCGCCAGGGCTGTTGAGATCATCATCATAACTTGAAATTATTAAATCATCTGATTCTTTCTTTCTTTTTTCCTTTGGGTGACTGAGTTTCACTCTGTCACCCTGGCTTGAGTACAGTGACCCAGTCATAGCTCACAGTAACCTCAAACTCCTAGACTCAAGTAATCCTCCTACCTCAGCATCTCAAGTAGCTGGGACTACAAATGCACACCTCCATACCTAGCTATTTTATTAAGAGGTAGGGTTCTCCTTTATTACTCAATCTCAAACTCCTGGGTTCAAGTGATCCTCCTGCCTCTACCTCCCCAAATGCTAAGATTACAAGTATTAGGCACCATACCCATCCCTGACTCTTCACCTTTTATCTCCCTTTCAAAAGTCAGTCATCATGTCCCATCAATTATATTGCACAAAGAATGGAAAATCTTGACATAAAGTAAAATTTTGAGTTAAAAAACCATCTCTAGTAATATCAGCAGGGAAGGAAAAGGGACAGAAATGACACTGCTTTGCATCGTGGGTATAATTTTGTTTCTCCCACCCCCCCACCCCCTGCCAAAATATACATTGAACTCCTAACCCTTAGTAGCTCTGATTGTGATCTTATTTGATTGAAGATGTAATCAAGTTAAAATGATGCCATGCTTAATTAGGGTGGGCCCTAACTTCAATGGCTGTTATCTTTATTATAAGGTCATGTGAAGACACAGCAACACAGAGAAGCACATGAAGAAAGTCATGTGATGCAGAAGCAGAGATTGAATAAGGAACACCAAAGATTGATAATCACTACAATCAGCTAGGAATGGGTGGAAATGAATTCTTCCTGAGAGTCTCCTGGAGGAACCAACATTGCCAAAACTTACATTTCAGACTGCTTATCTCTAGAACCGTGAGAGAATAAATTACTGTTGTTTAAAGCCACTCAGTTTATAGTAATTTGTTAAGGCAGCCCTAGCAAACTATTACACCCTATATCACAGGTTCTGAGACAGAGTTGAAGCTGAAAAGAGAAATGGGAATCCAATCAGTAGCTTAGAATAAACAAAGTCCCAGCAGTACTGGGAACAGTTTTAGAAATAATTACAACTTTTTACCAGAGAGCCGAGATACCACTTGAATTAAAATAAGGTAATTTTGACACACCCCAAGCCACTATCTCTCACTTTTGAGTTATAAAGATGAATGTAATTGGAAAGGCTGAAATTGCAGACCAGCTGGTGGAAAGCGAGTAACTCACAATTTGTTCTCCTGTTTACTATTCTTTCTTCAGGATTGAAAATCAGATAGGATCATCATACATTTAAAAGGCACCAAGCAAGCATTTATTGAATGATATTTGAAATGTTTTAGAAAAAATTAAAAACAAAGGACATTTTGCTTTCATATATACTCTTAATAGATACAAGGACATCTAATGGACTGAATTCTGTCTCCTCCAAATTTATATGTTGAAGCCATACCACCAGTACCTCAGAATGGAGGAGAAAGGGCTTGTAAAGTAATAACTAAGTTGAAATGAGGCCAGTAGAGTGGGCCCTAATCCAATGTGACTGGTAACTCCATAGGAAGAGGAGGTCAGAATATACAGAGAGACACATGGAGGATACACACAGGAATGACCACATGGGGACACAGACAGTGGCTATCTGCAAGCCAAGGAAAGAGGACTCAGAAGAAACCAATACCTTGGGAAAGACTCAAGGTGTAATTTTCCCTGAGGTAAAATTCTTTCCAGGTGTGAACCTGTCAAAACACACAAGTTATCTTCTTTTTAAATACAATGGTAGGAGAGGCATGAATTAGTTATTCTCATATCAAAAGAGGAAAATCAGAAAGAAGAAAGAGGTTATGAATTTAAATCAAGCACAAGACCTGGCAGGAAATTTTTCATTATGTTTTAGGGCTGGAGAAGATCCTTTTTGGCTGATTCTTGATGAGTGAGACTCACGGGGTGATAGTATTGTCCTTAAGACCTTTGGTAGCAGCTCTGCCCCTGATCTCTGACTTGCAGCCTCTCTGACTGAAAAAGTGAGTTTCTGTTGCTTAAGCCACCAACCCAGTTTCTGATCTTTGTCATGGAAGCCTTAGCAACCTACAGAGATTTTGGTACAGCTGAAACAGGATACTGCTATGACAGATACCTAAAAATGTGGAAGTGGCTTTGAAAATGATAATAGTTAGAGGCTGAAAGAGTTGAGTCAAATGTTATAAAAGGCCTAGCTTGCCTTAAAGAGATTTCTGGTAGAATATGGACACTATAAGCACTTTTGGTGAGACTGTAGATGAAGAACATGTTATTTAATGCTGGAAGAAAGGCACATCTTACTATAAAGAGCAAAATAACTTGGCTACTTGGCTGAATTGTGCTCTAGTGTTTTGTGAAAGTCAGAATTTGTGAGTGATAAAATTGGACAGTTAGCCATGAAAATGTCTAAGTAAAATGTTGAGGGTATGGCATAGTTTTTCTTGGCTGTTCAAAGTCAAATGACAGAGGAAAGAGATAAATTGAAGAAGGAATCATTAAGGAAAAAGGAACCAGAACTTGATGATTTAAAAAATTCTAAGCCTATTCATATTCCAAAAAAAGACAAGAAAATATGCTTTGGATAGAACAGCCAAGATATGCTGGACAACCATTTGATAAGGATATTAATAATGCTGTGGCTCATGATCTAATGAACCATATCATCAGAAACTTTGACAGCTTGGACTGAAGGGGACAGAGATGGTACAAAATTAGGAAAGGCTGCTGAACTCCTGAGATTCCACAGGATATAACAGTGGCCATACACTATCTACCAAAAGGGAAGAACAACCCCAAAGGTGATTCAGAAATCATCAAGGCTGCCACTGCCCTAGAGGCCCAGAAATCACAGGAATGGGGGATGCAGGGGAACTGAAGCTATCTCCTATTCTCTTTCAGAGTGCAGACCAGCTCCTCTATTTCAGCAGGAAGGACTGCCCACTTCAGAACCTGGGAGAGGATTGCTACCAAAATTCTCAGAAACAATGCTGTCACCACAGTGAGTCACCCTGAAAAATACATCAAGCCAAAAAGGATTCTTCTACAGCTTTATCATCTAATGAAATTTTTCCCTGCTAGGTCTTGTGCTTGATTGGAACTCATGACCTCATTCTTCTGATTTTCCTCTATTGGAATGAGAATGTCTCCCCCATGCCTCAGTTACCATTTTAATTTGAAAGAAGATCATTGTCTTGTTTTGACAAGTTCACACGTGAAAGTAATTTTGCCTCAGGCTAAATCATACCTTGAGTGTCACCCAACCTGATTTAAATAATATTTAGCTAAGATTCTTGACATAAGAGTTGATGCTGGAATGGGTTAAAACACTAGGGCTGTTGAGATGGGTGTGAACACATTTTGCTTGTGTGAAGGACATGAATTTTGAGGGTTCTAAGTCTGGAATTCCATGGGCTGCTTTGTGTCCCCTAAAAATACTTGCATTAATGACCTACTGCCCAGTTACAGAATGTGACTATAGTTGGAGATGAGGCTTTTTAAAGAGTTAATTATATAGGGGACCCCAATAGCCAGATGACCTCTGAGCAAGATGATTTTCAGCTGGGGGGTGGACCTTCAGGCAATTCCGTCCACAGGTGCTGCTTGTGTAAAAAGAGCCTGAGCCCATGGCAATCCTTAGGCACATAGTCATTGTACAATACTCCCCTCACCTGTCTTGTGCTGTCTTTTTTATTTTAAAGATATTTTTATTACATCACAGCTGTGTACATTAAAGCAATCATGGGGTACAGTGTGGTGTTTTCATATACATTTTGAAATACTTTCATCAAACTGGTTAATGTAGCCTTCATGTCATTTTATTAGTTATTGAGTTAAGACATTCATACTCTGCTTTTAGAAAGATTCACTTGTACCCTTGTAGGATAAACCATAGAGGTGACCCCTCCAATCACCCTCCCTCCACCCATCCATTCCCATCCCCTCTCCTCCCTCCCACTCCCCATATTCTAAGGCTATAATTATAACATTCCTATGAAAGCTATAGATTAGTTTCAAAATAGGCTGTGTACATTGGATACTTTTTCTTCTATTCTTGAGATACTTTGCTAAGAAGAACGTTTTCCGGTTCCATCCACGTAAACATGAAAGAGCTAAAGTCTCCATCTTTCTTTAGGGCTTCATAATATTCCATGCGTACATATATCACAGTTCATTGATCCATTCATAGGTTGATGGGCACTTGGACTACTTCCATGACCTAGCAATTATGAATTAGGCTACAATAAACATTCTGATACAAATATCTTTGTTATAATGTGATTTTTGGTCTTCTGGATATATACCTAATAAAGGAATTGCAGGATCAAATGGCAGGTCTATTTTTAGTTCTCTAAGTGTTCTCGAGATGTCTTTCCAAAAGGAATGAATGAATTTGCATTCCTACCAGCAGTGTAAAAGTGTTCCCTTTTCTCCACATCCATATCAACATCTCTGGTTTTGGGATTTTGTGATATGGGCTAATCTTAATGGAGTTTGGTGATATCTCAAAGTAGTTTTGATTTGCATTTCACTGATGATTAAGGATGGTGAGTATTTTTTCACATATCTGTAGGCCATGTGCCTATCTTCTTTAGACAAATTTCTTTTCAAGTCCTTTGCCCACCCTGAGATGGAATCACTCATTTTTTTCTTGCTAATATGTTTGAGTTCTCTATGGATTCTGGTTATTAAACCTTTGTCTGAGACATAACCAGCAAATATCTTCTTTCATTCTGAGAGCTGTCTACTTGCTTTACTTACTGTGTTCTTGGCTGTGCAGAAGCTTTTTAATTTGATCAGGTCTTATTAGTGTATTTTTTATGTTGCTTAAATTGCCTGGGGGGTCCTCCTCATAAAATATTCACCCAGGCCAATTTCCTCAAGTGTTTTCCCTGCACTTTCTTCTAGTATTTCTATAGTTTCATGTCTTAAGTTTAAATCTTTAATCCAGTGAGAGTCTATCTTAGTTAATGGTGAAAGGTGTGGGTCCTCTTCCAGTCTTCTACAAGTTGCCAGCCAGTTTACCCAACACCATTTGTTAAATAGGGATTCTTTTCCCCACTCAATGTTTTTAATTGGCTTGTCAAAGATCAGGTAACAGTGAGTAGCTGCATTCATCTCTTGGCTCTCTATTCTTTTCCATACATCTACTTCTCTGTTTTTGTGCCAGTACCATGCTGTTTTATTCACTATCAATTTATAGTATAGTCTGAGGCATGGTAACGTAATTCCTCCAGCTTTGTTCTTATTTCTGAGTAATGTCTTGGCTATTCAAGATATTTTCTGATTCCATATAAAATGAAATATTATTTTTTCTAGATCTTTAAAATATGACAGTGGAACTTTAATGGGGATTGTATTAAAATTATATTTTGCTTTGAGTAGTATGGACATTTTAACAATGTTGCTTCTTCCCAGCCATAAGCATGGTATGTTTTTCCATTTGTTAACATTTTCAGCTATTTCTTTTCTTAGAGTTTCATAGTTCTCTTTATAGAGATCTTCACATCCTTTGTTAGGTAAACTCCCCAAAATTTCATCTTCTTTGACACTACTGTGAACGGAATAGAGTCCTTGACTGTTTTCAGCTTGGCTGTTGTTGGTATATATAAAGGCTACTGATTTATGAGATGCTGCTGTATTCCTTGATCACTTCTAATAATTTAGTAGTAGAATCCCTGGTATCGTCCAGATATATAATCATATCATCTGGGAAGAGTGAAAGTTTAATCTCTTCTGACACTATATGGATACCCTTGATCACTTTTTCTTCCCTGATTGTGATGGCTAAATCTTCCATTCAGTGTTAAAGAGCAATGGAAACAATGGGCAACCTTGCCTCATTTCTGATCTGAGTGGAAATGATTTCAACTTAACTCCATTCAATACAATATTGGCTGTGAGTTGCTGTAGATTGCCTCTATCAGTTTAAGAAATGTCCCTTCTATACCAATTTTCTTAAGTGTTCTGATCATGAAGGGATGCTGGACATTATCAAATGCTTTTTCTGCATCAATTGAGAGAATTGTATGGCCCTTGTTTTTTAATTTGTTTGTGTGATCAATTATATTTGTAGATTTATGTATGTTGAACCATCTTTAAGATCCTGGGATAAAACCCTCTTGGTCATGGTGTTTAATTTGTTTGATGTGTTGCTGGATTCTGTTTGTTAGAATTTTGTTGAATATTTTTTCATCAATGTTCATTAGAAATATTGGTCTATAATTTTCTTTTCTTGTTGTGTCTTTTCCTGGATTGGGGATCAAGGTGATGTTATCTTCATAGAATGTGTTGGGTAGTATTCCTTCTTTTTCTATATTTTGGAAAAGGTTGACTTATATAGGTACTAGTTCCTCTTTAAAGGTTTGGTAGAATTCTGATGTGAAGCCACCTGGTCCTAGGCTTTTCTTTTTAGGGAGATTTTGTATAGTTGATGCTATTTCAGAACTTGATATAGGATTGGTCAACATTTCCACTTCATTTTGGCTAAGTCTTGGGAGATGACATGCTTCCAATTTCCTTCAGATTGTCTTATTTCTGGCAATAAATTTTTCTGTAATATTCATTAAGGATTTTTTGAATTTCTCAAGGGTCTGCTGTTATTTCATCTTTACTGTTTCTGATTGATGAGATTAGAGATTTTATTCTTTTTTTCTTGGTTAGGTTGGCTGAAGGTTTATCAATTTTGTTGACTTTTTCAAAAAAACAACTTTTTGATTTATTGTTCTGTTCTATAATCCTTTTGTTTTCAATTTTGTTTAATTGTGCTCTAATTTTGGTTATTTCTTTTCTTCTGCTGGATTTGGGATTGTAATGTTCTTCCTTTTCCAGCTGCATTAAGTTGTTAACTTTCTCTCTTTCCATTCTCTTGAGGAAAACTTGCAATGCTATAAATTTCCCTCTTAGGACTGCCTTTGAGGTGTCCTGGAGGTTCTGATAACTTGTGTTTTCATTATCATTTTGTTCTATAAATTTGGTAATTTCCTTCTTGATCTCGTCTCTGACCCATCTATCATTTAGCATAAGGTGATTTAGCTTCCATATTTTTGTACCAGTCTGCAGATTCGTAAAAGTTGACTGAGTTCAACTTTTATTCCATGATGGTCTGAGAAGATGCTTGGAATAATTTCTATTCTTTTAACTTTGCTGAGGTTAGATTTGTGGTCTATGATGTGATTAATTTTGGAGTATGTTCCATGTACTGATGAGAAAAATGTGTATTCAGTTTTGTTAGGATGAAATGTTCTGTAGATTTCTGATAGGTCCAGAAGTTGAATAGTTAAATAGTTAAATTTAAAATTTCTTTGCTAAGGTTCTTATTGGAGGATCTAGCCAACACTACCAAAGGAGTGTTAAAATCTCCGACTATGATGGAGCTGGGAGAGATCAAGTTGCTCGTGCCAGTTAGAGTGTCTTTTATAAATTGAGGTGCATTCTGGTGGGGTGCATAGATATTGATGATTGAGATCTCATCATATTGAGTATTGCCCTTAATAAATATAAAGTGGCCATCTTTATCTTTGGTGACTTTTGTTGGTTTAAAGCCTATTGTGTCTGCGAATAAAATTGCAACACCTGCTTTTTTCTGCTTTCCATTAGCCTGGAATATAGATGACCATTTCTTCACCCTGAGTCTATATTTGTATTTTAAGGTAAGATGAGATTCTTGTGTACAACAGATGTCTGGTCTGAGTTTCTGTATCCAATCAGCCAATCTGTGTCTCTTTAGGGGACAATTTAAGCCATTCACATTGATTGAAATTATTGATAAGCCAGAGAAAATGTTAGGTATTGAATTGTTTGAAAGTCCAGTGGACATTTTTAATCCTTTCACCACTATAGAAGTTGGAGTTTCATCAGTAGTTTCTGAGTTAGTTTACTTTTGTGGTGGAGGATTGCACTGGTCATTATGGAGAATTGGTCTGAGAATATCCTGGAGAGCTGGTTTAGTTATGGTAAATTTCTTCAACACATGAAGGTCATTAAAGTATTTAATTTCTCCATCATAAATGAAACTCAGTTTAGCTGGATACAGGATCCTGGGCTGAAAGTTATTTTGTTTTAAGAGATTAAATGTCAATGACCACCCTCTTCTTGCCTGAAAGGTTTCGGCAGAGAGATTTGCAGTGATTCTGATATTCTTTCCCTTGTAGGTTATGGTTTTCTTACGTCTTGCTGCTTTCAAGATTTTCTCTTTCATATTCACTTAGTGAAGTTAATTATGATGTGTCTAGGGCATGTCTTATTCGGGTTGAGTTGTGCTGGGTTTCTGAAGCTGTCTGAAATCTGAATTTCAGAATCTCTTGACATATCTGGAAAGTTCTCTTTCATAATTTCATAAAGGAGCCTCTGTGTTTTGTGAAGCAATTTAGTCGCCTTCAGGGATTCCTATAAGGCAAATATTAGTTTTCTTGAAATTATTCCAGAGTTCTCTGAGAGAATGATCCATTTTTGCTTTCTATTTCTGATTCTCTTTGCACGTTTGGACATATTCAGAAACTTTGTCTTCTATGTCTGAAATCTTTTCTTTTACTTTCTGCACTCTGTTACCAAGAGATTCTACCAAATTTTTCAGATCTTTGAGAGCTGCAATCTCTTGTCTTAATGTTTCAAAATCTTTGGTGGTTTTGTCTTTGAATTTATTGAATTCTTGAGTGAACTTTTGGAATGCTTCTTGAATTTCTATTTCTAGCTTTGCCTCTGTTCTATTTATCTTATTTGCAATTTTAAATTCTGAATTCAATTTCTGACATCTTAGCCATTTGTTTATAAAGGGGATCTTTAGTTTCGTCTGCCACATCCTTTCTGGGGGGGTGGCGTTGACCTACTCTGGTTATTCATATTACCAGCTATATCCTTTCTTGGGGGGTCTGATCTACTCTGGTTATTCATATTACCAGAGCTTTCTGTTGATTCCGCCTCATGATTATTTTATCCCGTTTGACTTTTCCCCATGAAGTTTGTCAAGGACCTGTATGGTGTTTCGGCCTGAGAGACTGGGGATCTGCTTGGTGTGGTGTGGCTGAGTGGCTTTGTCTTATTTTCAGCTGTTCTCTGTCCTACCCTAGTGATTCAGTTACTCTTGGTTGAAGTCTGTGCTTTTGGTTGTATTTTTGGGGTCGCAGCTCGCCTCAGGAAGGTTGAAGTGCGCTCTTCAGTCTTCTCTCTCAGCTCTGCTCCAAACCATCAGCTCCCTTGCTAAACTTCTGTCCTTTAAGCCTCCTTCTGGACGGGAGCTTTCGTAAAAAGCTGGCTGCAGTCTGCCATCTTGGCTCCTGTCTTCTAATACTACTTTGAATTCATGTGAATGAAGTAATATGTAGGCATTGCATTTGTTACAATAATCTAGAGGTGATTTAAAATATACAGGAGAATGTGTGTAGTTTATATACAAATACTATGCAATTTTATATAAAGGAATTGAACATGGGCAGATTTTGGTGTTTGTGCATGATCCTGGAACCAATGCCCCAGAGTTACTGAGGTACAGTAACTGTATCTAATGGTATAGATATTATTTTAATAACTTTTCAATTAGTGGGCTTTAGGTTGTTTCATTTTTCATACTGTTATCGCAGTATTGCAGCAAACATCTTGAAATGCATATTCTTGCATACATACGTGAGTATTTTTGTGTGTGTGTATGAGTATTTTTGTAGCAAGAGTTTTAGAAATGGTATTTCTAGGTCGCAGAGTATGCATATTTAAATTTTTGATTGATCTTGCCAATGATTTCCCTCTCTTCTTAAAAAACTATGTTAATTAAGCTTTCACAAATATTGCTGCTTTTCCCATGATCCCACTGATACTGAGTTTTATCTATCTGTGTGTATATGGTGGCACAGAGTTTGAAAATGGATTTGCCCTTGAGTAGAGTGAACTCTGGAGTCCTCCTTTTTGGTTCCAAACCCTCCAGTTTTGATTTGCATAGAAACAAAATCTCTCCCCAAGGAGAGGCTAAACATAAAGAAAAAAAAATTTTTTTTTTTTGAGGCAGAGCCTCAAGCTGTCCCCCTGGGTAGAGTGCCATGGCTTCACTGCTCACAGCAACCTCCAACTTCTGGGCTCAAGCGAGTCTCTTGCCTCAGCCTCCCAAGTAGCTGGGACCACAGCTGCCCGGCTATTTTTTGGTTGCAGCCATTATTATTGTTTGGCGGGCCTGGGCTGGGTTCGAACCTGCCAGCTCAGGTGTATGTGGCTGGCACGTTAGCCGCTTGAGCCACAGGCGCCGAGCCAAGAAAAATTTTTTTGCCATTCTTTGTCATTCAGTGTCACATTCACCATCATAGCCAGCTTAAGACAGAGGGCATTCTTGTCATTTTTGTTCTGCATCAACTGTATAAGGGAGATAAATGAGGAAAGAGGGGCCTTAGACAACATTGCCCTCTAAGTGCTATCTTCTTTAAAAGTCTTTATAAATTTGGTTCATGGTTACTGTTCTGTATTTTTACCCTTAAATAACTACTGAAGCAGTTTTTATTTTAGAATGAACCATGATGATCCTACATTTGACATAGCAAGTTTGTCAGTGTCTGTGTGTGAGAGACACAGAGAGACACAGAGAGAGAGAATCACCCTTTGAAGTAGTCAGTAAAATTTTTATTATTATTATTTTTAATTTTTTAAAATTAATTTTTCTTATACATGTGTATATTAGGTTTCCACTTTTGCCTTCACAGAATTAAAAAGGCTAAATTTAATGACAATAAAAATAGTTAACATAGGACTAAGAACAAAAACCTCATAAAGAACGATCGAAGATAAATACGTTCAGAAAAGAAATCAGACGATTGCTGAAACAAAATATTAAGCAATAGTAATAGTAATAATGCAAAGAAAGTAACATTCACATTGTCAGATAGAAGTATGTCTATTATAGAATACTTTGATCAGTTAACAACTTCTTCTTATTTTGTTTTTCCAAAGTCTCAAAAAAATAGACACCTAATATTTATAAATGAAAGTAACAGATAATTTCAACAAAACAGATCATGCCAAATCTTATAGACAATAGAAAAAGAAATACTTCAAAATCATTCTACTTAATCTGGATACACCTGACACTAAATTGGAGAAAATATATTATTATAAAAGGGAAAAAACAAACATATTTCACTTATAA
>CAUYTI010021621.1:0-14153 GCA_963575145.1 Galago senegalensis
AGATCACCTATATTTCTGTCTAACAAGGGTACAAGTGAACTTTTCTAGAACTAGAATGTAAATGTTTTGACACAATGATTATGCAAATGACATGAAATTTATGTGAACCAGCTTGATGAAAGTATTTCAGAATGTGTGTGAAAACTCAAAAAAAAAAAAAAGAATTCACTGATTTCAAAGATAAAATGAACAAAGATTTTGATACGTTGAGGCAAGGGTTTGCAGCCCTCAAAGATCTGAAAAATTCGGTAGAATCCCTTCTTAACAGAGTGGGGCAGTCAGAAAAAGGATCTCTGAAATTGAAGACAAAGCAATTGAATGTGACCAAGCCCTCAAAAATGAAGAGAAATGGAGAGCGAAAAGATATCATTCTCTCAGAGAGCTCTGGGATAATTCAAAGAATACTAATATTTGCCTTATAGGAATCCCTGAAGGTGACAAAATTCCTTAACAAAACACAGAGGCTCTTCTTCATGAAATTATGAAAGAACTTTCCAGACATGCCGAGAGATTCGGAAATTCAGATAGCAGACAGTTTCAGAACCCCACCATGACCCAGCCTGAACAAAACATTCTTCAGGCACATCACAATTAAACTCCCTAAAGTGAATATGAAAGATAAAATTCTGAAAACAGTTAGATGTAAGAAAACCATAACCCACAAGGGATGAGTATTAAAATAACTGCAGATCTCTCTGTGGAATCCTTTCAGGCCAGAAGAGAGTGACCATCAACATTTAATCTACTAAAACAAAACAACTTTCAGCACAAGATCCTGTATCAAGCTAAACTGAGTTTCATTTATGATGGAGAAATTAAATACTTTAACAACATTCACATGTTGAAGAAATTTGCCATAACTAAACCAGCTCTCCAGGAAATTCTCAAACCTATCCTCCATAAAGACCAGTGCAATCTTTCACCACAAAAGTAAGCTTACTCAGAAACATTATATGAGGCTCAGCGCCTATAGCTCAACCGGCTAAGGTGCCAGCCACGTACACCTAAGGTGGCGGGTTCGAATCCCCAGCCTGGACCCGCCAAACAACAATGACGGCTGCAACCAAAAAATAGCCAGGCGCTGTGGCGGGCGCCTGTGGTCCCAGCTACTTGGGAGGCGGAGGCAAGAGACTCGCTTGAGTCCAGGAGTTGGAGGTTGCTGTGAGCTGTAATGCCATGGCACTCTACCCAGGGGGATAGCTTGAGGCTCTGTCTCAAAAAAAAAAAAAAAAGAGTTTGAGGTTGTTGTGAGCTGTGATGACATGGCACTCTACCCAAGGTGACAGAGTGAGATTCTGTCTCAAAAAAAAAAAAAGGAAAAAAAATTTCATTCTGTTTGGAAGTGAGAACTTCTGCAGTTTTGAGCTTTATTAAAAATAGTTATTTTCAAGTGATGCCTGTGGCTCAGTAGGTAGGGCGCTGGCCACATACACTGAGGCTGGCGGGTTTGAACCTGGCCCCAGCCGGCTAAAACAACAATGACAACTGCAACAACAACAACAAAAATAGCCAGGCGTTGTGGCAGGTGTCTGTAATCACAGCTACTTGGGAGGCTAAGGCAAGAGAATCGCTTAAGCCCAAGAGTCTGAGGTTGCCATGAGCTATGATGTCACAGCACTCTACCCAGGGCAATTAGTGAGACTTGTCTCAAAAAAAAAAAAAGTTATTTTAGATAGGATAGGTTTATGAAAACTTGATTGCTTCTGGGTTCAGACATTTTTAGAAGGAAGGGAGAGAGGGAAAGAAGGAAGGGAAGAAGGGAGGGAGGGGAGAAGAAAGGCGGGAAGGGGAGGAGAGTGGAGAGGAGGGAAGGGAAAGGAAGGGAAGGGAAGGGAAGGAAAGAAGGAAGGAAATTTTGTAAAAAGATTATTTCACTTTAAGGCAAAAAAAATAGGTGAAATTTTATCATCACCTTGATTCAAATCTTCACTGAAAATGATAACCCTATATGGTGTTTTCTTTTAAAGAAATGTTGATTGAGCAACTTGTCCGGAGTCATATAGCAAATAAGTGACAGAACTAGGATTCTGAGTTAAGCTTGTCAGACTCTAGCACTGGGGCACCTGTCCCACCTCCTGGGGCTTGACTTCCCTGTAGCTATCCTGAACATTTGGTAATGTCTCATCCTGGCTCGGTGCCTATGGCTCAAGCAGCTAAGGCGCCAGCCACATTCACCCGAGCTGGTGGGTTCGAATCCAGCTCTGGCCTGCCAAAAAATGACGGCTGCAACTAAAAAAATACAGCTGGGCATTGTGGCAGGCGCCTGTAGTCCCAGCTACTTGGGAGGTGGAGGCAAGAGAATCGCTTGAGCCCAGGAGTTGGAAATTGCTGTGAGCTGTGACGTGATAGTACTCTACCCAGAGTGACAGCTTGAGGCTCTGTCTCAAAAAAAAAAAAGTCTCATCCTCTCTGAGTTTAGATTGCTTAGCAATGACAGGTCCCAGTTGGGCAAGGGGAGTATTGAGATTAGCTCCTTTAGAGTGAAACCCTTAAAAACCTCCATGAAGCTGGGTATAATGGCTCACGCCTATAATCCCAGGGGCCTTGAAAGGCCAATACAGGAGGATACCTTAAGGCTAGGAATTTGAGAACAGCCTGGACAACATAGGAAGACTGTCTCTACCAAAAGCAAAGAAGAAAACAATTTTTTTGAGACAGAGTAACACTCTGTCACCTGGGTAGATGCTATGGAGTCATCAAAGCTCACAGCAACCTTAAACTCTTGGGCTCAAGAGATCCTCTGGCCTCAGGCTCCCAAGTAGCTCTAACTGCACAGGGCTACTTTTTCTATTTGTAGTAGAGATGGAGTCTCACTTTTGCCTAGGATGGCCTACAACTCCTAAGGTCAAGGGATTCTCCTGCCTTGATCTTCCAGAGTACCAGGCTTGAGCCACCATGCCTGGCCCACAAAAATAGAAAAATCAGCTGGGCCTGTACTCCCAGCTACTGGGGAGCCTGGTTCATGAAAATCACTTGTGCTGGGAACTGCAGTTTGCAATGAGCTGTGATTTCACCAGCCTGGGCAGTTGAGTGAGATCCTGTCTCAAGGTTAAAAGAAAGGAAAAGCAGGATGAGCAAATGACCACCCATGGGCCAAATATGTCTGGTCAACTTCCTGCTTATTTATGTATAGCCCTGGACTCATAATTGTCTTTATTTATTTATTTTTGAGACAGAGTCTCACTTTGTCATCCTTGGTAGAGTGCCATAGTGTCATACCTCACAGCAACCTCCAACTCTTGGGCTCAAGCGATCCTCTTGCCTCCATTTTCTTTATAGTAGAGAAAGGGTCTCACTATTTTGCTCAGGCTGGTCTCCAACTTGTGAGCTCAGGCAATCCACCCACCTCGGCCTCCCAGAGTGCTAGGATTACAGGTGTGAGCCGCCATGCCTGGTCCCTACTACAGTCTTGAGTGTATAACTCTTTCTAGGCCTTTTCCCACTACAATGCCAAGATCCAAAATAGACATTTTAGGTAAGTTCTACATAACAGAATCACAACTTGAGCCATGCCTATAATTTCTATGTTTTTTATTGTCACAGTATAGAAAGTGAAAGGCAGTCCCTCCAAAAGCTGAAAGAGTTACCACAGGGCCCAGCAATTCCCTCCTAGGCTGTCTATCCACAAGAACTGAAAATACGATGCTTGTACATAGACGTGTATACAAGTGTTCACGGCAGCATTATTCATAATAGCCAAAAAAAGTATAAGCAACCCAAATACCCAGCCATTGATGAGAGGATAAAGAAAATGTGCTCTATCCATGCAATAGAATCTTATTTAACCATAAAAAGGAATGCAGAACTGAGGGACTGACTCACGCTGCAGTGAATGGACGCTGAAAACATAATGCTGGGCTGCGCCTGTGGCTCAAGGAGTAGGGTGCCGGCCCCATATACCAGAGGTGGCAGGTTCAAACCCGCCCCTGCCAAAAAAAAAAGACAACACTATGCTCAAAAGCCACACATACAGGGTCATATGCAGTGTGATTCTTTTTACAGAAATGTCCAGAATAGGCAAATCCACAGAGACAGAAAGTGGATTAGTGGCTGTGGGAGGGCTGTGAGGAGAGGGAAGTGGGGAGTGGCTGCTAGTGAACATGGGGTTTCTTTGGGATGTTGAAAATATTTTGGGCTCGGCGCCTATAGCTCAACCGGCTAGGGTGCCAGCCACGTACACCTAAGGTGGTGGATTCGAATCCCCAGCCCAGACCCGCCAAACAACGACGGCTGCAACCAAAAAATAGCCAGGTGTTGTGGCGGGCGCCTGTGGTCCCAGCTACTTGGGAGGTGGAGGCAAGAGACTCGCTTGAGCCCAGGAGTTGGAGGTTTCTGTGAGCTGTGATGCCACAGCACTCTACCCCAGGGGACAGCTTGAGGCTCAGTATCAAAAAAAAAAAAAAAGAAAAAGAAAATATTTTGGGGCTCAGTGCCTGTAGCTCAGTGGCTAGGGCACCAGCCACATACACTGGGCCTGCTAAACAACAATGACAACTCCAATAAAAAATAGCCAGGCATTGTGGCAGATGCTTGTAGTACCAGCTATAAGGGAGGCTGAGGGAAGAGAATAGCTTAAGCCCAAGAGTTTGAGTTTGCTGTGAGCTATGACTTCATTGCATTCTACTAAGGTCAACATAGTGAGACTGTCTCAACAACAAAAACAGAACTTTGGAATTAGATAGTGGTGATGGTTGCACACCTTTGTGAATATGTTACAAACCAATGAATCATACATTAAATATTGAAACTGTACAGCAGTTTTTTTTTTCTTCTTTCCATGTCCCCCCTTTCATAATACAGACGAGGCCTGGGTCCTGGGCTGGGTGTGCACAGGGTAAGTTAACTCTGCCTCCTCTTTCTATACAGTCAGTGTAAGAACACAGCCTGTGGTGAGCACCAGGATATTTCCATCCTGCAAGGTGTTCCTAGCAGCACCATCTTAGTGAGTGATCGTGAGGATTAACGGACTGATGGATGTCGGTGCTCAGCTCCGTGTCTGGCCAGCGCAGGGTACTCGTTACAATGTAGCTTTTTATTTCACCATTGGATTCTCCGTGCAGCCCAATCTTCCTGGCACCCAGTATCACAGGCAGAGCTCAAGGTTGTGCAGTGAGGCTGGTTTTAGGAGTAAGAAAACATAACCCAGAAAGGGCTTCAGGAGTCAAGGGCCTTCCCTTGATCCCATGTGTGGGGAAATAAAGTACATTTTTCCGGAGACTGAGAGCCTTCAATTTTCTA
Organism: Galago senegalensis; assembly: GCA_963575145.1. NCBI lineage: Eukaryota > Metazoa > Chordata > Mammalia > Primates > Galagidae > Galago > Galago senegalensis. Next base: position 5,239 of record CAUYTI010021621.1, read on the forward strand.
AGGGCTACAGGGTTACAAACCACTCCTCAAGTCCAATTTTGTTCATTCTCCTAAGAACTCCTTGGCACGACAACCACCTCTGTCTGTCTCCCTGCTCAGCTTCCAAGTATCATTCCTTCTCACCCTCCTGTCTTTTTCAATTGCTATCGTTTTCTTTTTGCTCTCCAAAAGCAACAGTGGGCCCTGTAGCTCAGCGGCCAGGGTCCCAGCCACATACACTGGAGCTGGAGGGTTTGAATCTAGCCGGGGCCTGCCAAACAACAATGACAACTACAACCCCTCCCCCCAACAAAAAAAAAAAGCAAGGCATTGTGGCCGGCACCTGTAGGCCCAGCTACTTGGGAGGCTGAGGCAACAGAATCGCTTAAGCCCAAGAGTTGCAGGTTGCTGTGAGCTGTGATGCCACAGCACACTACTGAGGGCAACAAAGTGAGACTCTGTCTCAAAAAAAAAGGAACAGTGACCTAAAGGCATTCCCAGGGATCCCAGGTGGTTTCCACCTTTAAACCATTTGCCACTCTTTCAAAATTCCATTGATCTGTCACTCTCCCTTTCTTAAGGCTGCCTAGAGTGTGAATCGCTGGCCTCAGGGCCTCTCCCAGGGGTCTGGATCCTCCTCCCCCACCCACAATTCTTGCTCTCTGATCCTCCAGTCACTTTCTTAGGGTGCAGCAGTCATACCTGTCCAGGTGCCTCATGCCTCTCCCTCACAGCGCTCATTGTGGTTGGTGGCTATTGGGTATTTATTTCCTTTCTCTTACTAGATGAGAGTTCCTGAAAGAAGCAGGCCCCTGTCTTTCCTCCTTCATTCCCAGTGCCAGCACACAGAGGCCAAAAATATATATATTGTGAATTAAAATTCTTTTGAAAAATGTTATTAAGCTGGATGCAGCGGCTCACACTTGTAATCATAGCATTTTTGAGAGGCTTAGGCATGTCGATTGCTTGAGCTCAAGAGTTTGAGACCAGGCTCTGCGCCTGTAGCTCAAGTGGCTAAGGTGCCAGCCACATACACCAGAGCTGACGGGTTCAAATCCAGCCCAGGCCTGCCAAACAACAATGACAGCTACAACCAAAAAAAAAAAAAAAAAAAAAATGGCCGTGCATTGTAGGTACCTGTAGTCCCACTAGTTGGAAAGCTGAGGCAAGAAGATTGCTTGAGTCAAGAGTTTGGTGTTGCTGTGAGCTGTGATGACACTGTGGTACTCTACCCTGGGCAACAGAGTGAGACTCAGGCTCCAGAAAAAAAGTTGATAAAATGATAGTCTGGGCGGCTCGGCGCCTGTGGCTCAAGTGGCTAAGGCACCAGCCACATACACCTAAGTGGCAGGTTCGAATCCCCAGCCCAGCCCGCCAAACAACAATGATGGCTGCAACCAAAAAATGGCCAGGCGTTGTGGCGGGCGCCTGTAGTTCCAGCTACTTGGGAGGCTGAGGCAGGAGACTTGCTTGAGCCCAGGAGTTGGAGGTTGCTCTGAGCTGTGATGCCATGGCACTCTACCCAGGGGGACAGCTTGAGGCTCCATCTCAAAAAAATAAAAATAAAAAATAAAAAGAAGCCACTGCACTCCAGCCTCGGCGATGTACTGAGATCCCCCACTTCTAAAAAATAAGTAAATAAACAAAATAGCATTTTAAAAAGAAAGCATTTTTGGGTGGCGCCTGTGGCTCCGTGGCCAGGGTGCTGACCCCATATACTGAGGGTGGTAGGTTCAAACCCGGCCCCTGCCAAACTGCAACAAAAAATAGCTGGGCGTTGTGGTGGGCATCTGTAGTCCCAGCTACCTGGGAGGCTGAGGCAGGGGAATTGCCTAAGCCTAGGTGTTGGAGATTGCTCAAGGCTGTCTACCGAGGGTTATAAAGTGAAACTCTGCCTCTACAAAAAAAAAAAAAGAAAGAAAAGAAAGAAAGAAAGAAAGCATTTAAATAAAAATTGCAAGGTGCTCACCCCCAGGGTGGAGAGGAAGGAAAAAAAAAATCACTCTCATAGGAATGTAGCTTCCACCAGATGGAATTGCCCTTATCTCTGCGGAGGGAGAATCCACCCTGAACACTACAGTATTGCCTGAAGTAAGAAATACATTAGTTTGAAGTTTCAGGTAAGTAGCCTGTGGTTGGTAGCACCCGACCTACAAAGGTGCAGCCTGCACCCTCCTGCGTTGCTCCCCATTGCAACCCCCCCACGGCCAAAGGGGTTTAGGGAGAGCATACCTATGGGAGGAACGTCAGGTACAGAAGTGAGAGGTGGGAGCCTGAAGGGCAGAAGAAGGTCGGTTGCAAAAGAGGGACAGTGAGTGAGATTCAAATGACATCCTGGGAGGAAGAACACCATGCCAGCTTCTGGAACTAGAACAAATGCTCAGTATTTTAATGTTAATTTGTGGGATTTTAACTCTGGACTGGTGATTACTGGACTTAAAAGATTTTTATTGGGGGAATGTGTAATGAAATTGCTTAATACCGTAGTCCATTCAGCCGTACTCAGTAAGGCAATTTGTACTGACTTAGAAAGAGAACAGTATTACAAAGATTACAAGGGTGAGGCTGGGTTCACTGGCTCACTCCTGTAATCCTAACACTCTGGGAGGCCAAGACGGGTGGATTGCCTGAACTCACAGGTTTGAGACCAGCCTGAGCAAGAGCAAGACCCCACCTCTTAAAAGAAACAAAATAGCCAGGCCTTGTGGTAGGCGCCTATAGTCTCAGCTATTTGGGAGGCTGAGGCAAGAAGATCACTTGAGCCCAAGAATTTGAGGTTGTTGTAAGCTACAAAACCAAGGCATTCTACCCAGGGTGACAAAGTGAGACTCTGTCTAAAAAAAAAAAAGAGAGAGAGAGAGCCAGGCTGGACAAGGTGGCTCACACCTGTAATCCTAGCACTTGGGAGGCCGAGGTAGGGGGGTTGCCTGAGTTCACAAGTTCCAGCCTGAGCCAGATCTAAAAATAGCTGGGCATTGTAGCGGGTACCTATAGTCCCAGCTACTTGGGAGGTTGAGGCAAGAGAATTGCTTAAGCCCAAGAGTTTGAGGTTGCTATGAGCTGTAACGCTACAGCACTCTACCCAGAGTCATAAAGTGAGACTGTCTCAAAAAAAAAAAAAAAAAAAAAAGAGGTGAGCACAGTGGCTTATGCCTATAATGCTAGCACTCTGGGAGGCCAAGGCGGTGGGTCCCCTGAGCTGAGGAGTTTGAAACCAGCTTGAGCAAGAGCGAGACCCCATCTCTACTTAAAAATAGCTGTGCACACTGTGGCAGGCACCTGTGGTAGTTTGAGATTGCTGTGAGCTGAGGCCAAAGCACTCTACCCAAGGCAACAGAGTGAGACTCTGTCTCAAAAAAAAAAAAAAAAAAAGGTTACAAAGGTGATTTAAAGGATTTTCCGTAATTATGACCCTACTTGACTTTGGGATTTGTGCCCATCCTGGAGTCTCAGCTTCCTATAGGAGTCCTTTAGCCATTATTCTTGCTGGATCAGATTACAACTCACTCACCTTAGCTGTGCACCCTGCTTCTAGCCTTTGTTTCCACATCTATCCTTCTTCCTCTAGGTGCTCAAAAGCCCAACTCCATTTCCACCAGTCCAATACACTCACAAGGAACACCATCAAAGGCAAGTAAATTAAACACAAGCTCAATCGCAAAGGAAGAGGCTTAACACTTCTTTGCAAACAATATGCTTGCATACTTAAAACCCTCTGAAAGAAACTAATGAAATTAATAACTTTCTTACGAGCCAGCACTGAAGTTGGAAAATACAATTTTAAAAAATACCTTGTTTTTTGCTGCAGTCCCTCCAGTCAAAGTTACTCAGTAGCAACAAGGATTGGAAGCTGGTGCTGGGCATGTCCTTGGGAAGCTCCTTCAGGGCCTTGGAAAGAGACCCAGGTTTGCGCCTCCCTCTGGGTTTAAAGCTCTGCGCTGATCTCCGACGACGGGGCTTTGCTGGAGACATGGAGAATTTCACAAAATCAGGTTCCCTGGGGCCTCTGGGAGCTTCCTTTCGACTACTCAGAGATCTAGCATCCAAAGAGAAGCGAAGTGGTCCATGTCTCCTCAACCTTCAGCTACTTATAGTAGCCTCCCACCTCCCCACCCATCCCCACCCATGTGGTGTAAAGGCTGGATCTGGAATCCTTGCTTCATTTGCATAACTTAAAGGGTTACTGAAAGCCATGAAGTCTGAGAACAAAAGAACAGGCTAAGCTAAAGTAATATTGAAGCCAGGCAAGGGGGCTGGTGCCTATAATCATAGCACTCTGGGAGGCCGAGGTGGGTGGATAGCTTCAGGTCAGGAGTTGGAGACCAGGCTGAGCAAAAGCGAGACCCCATCTCTACTAAAAATAGAAAAACTATTTGGGGCCAGGTGAGGTGGCTCACACCTGCAATCCCAGCACTAGGGAGGCCAAGGCGAGTGGATTGCCTGAGCTCAAAGGTTCCAGACCACGTCTTTAAAAAGCGCCTCAAGTGCCAACTACATGGGAGGCCGAGGCAAGAGAATCGCTTGAGCCCAAGAGTTGGAGGTGCTGTGAGCTATGACACCATAGTACTCTACCAAAGGTGACAAAGTACAACTCTGTCTCAAGAAATAATCATCATAATATTAAAGTATTATTGAAGATTCCACCTTTTCAAAGTACTGTCTACCAAACTTTTACTGTACAATTTGACACTTTGATAAATTAATAAACAATTAAATGCACAATACATAGCTTACGCTTGTAATCCCAGCCCTCGGGAGGCTGAGGCAGGAGAATCACATGAGGCCAGCAGTTGGAAATCACCTTGGGTAACACCAAGACACCCTTCAAAAAAATATTAGCAGGTATGGTGGTGCTGGCCTATAGTCCCATTTACTGGGGAGGTTGAAGCAGGAAGACCACTTTAGCCCAGGAGTTTGAGATTACAGTGAGTTGCATGGGTCATTACAAAAGTTTTGAGATACTAGCTCAGTGCCTGTAGCCCAGTGGTTAGGGCACCAGCCACATACACTGGGGCTGGCAGGTTCAAACCCAGCCTGGGTCTGCTAAAAAAAAAGCTGCATGGGATGGTGCCTGTGGCTCAAAGGAGTAAGGCACCAACTCCATATGCTGGAGGTGGCGGGTTCAAACCCAGCCCTGGCCAAAACCCACAAACAACAACAACAGCTGGGCGGTGCCTGTGGCTCAAAAGGGTAAGGTGCTGATCCCATATGCCAGAGGTGGCAAGTTCAAACCCAGTCCCGGCCAAAAACAGCAAAATAAATAAATAAATAAAAATAAAATAAAATGCTTTAAAAAAAAACAAAAACAAGAGCAACAACAAAAATAGCTGGGTGTTGTGGTGGGCATCTGTAGTTCCAGCTAGTTAGGAGGCAAGAGAATCACTTTAGCCCAAGAGTTTGAGGTTGTTGTGAGCTGTGATGACACGATACTGTCTCAAAAAAAAAAAAAAAGTTTTGAGATACAAAAAAATTAAGAGACTAACATCCCGTGGATGGAAACAAAAGAAGCCCTCCCAGCCATACTGATAAGCCAAGCAAGCTGAAACTTAACACGGGTAAACCAGAAAGGATACTCTCCACTGTATTTCATTATTATCTGTCTCAAAATTTCCATAGTGACCCAAGTATGATCATGCCGTTGCACTCCAGCCTGGGCAACACAGAAACAAATTTTTAGATTGGGCACGGTGGCTCATGCCTATAATCCTAGCATATTGGGAGGCTGAGATGGCAAGATCAATCACCTGAGGCCAGGAGTTCAAGACCAGTCCAGGCCAGAGTGCACTGGTGTCATCATGGCTCACTGTAACCTCAAACTCCTAGGCTCAGGCTGGTCTGGAACTTCTGGCCTCAAGCAATCCTCCTGCCTCTGCTTCCCACTCAGCCTCAAACTCAATCTCAGACTCCTATATCCTCAGCCTGATGAAAATATAGCACGAGCCACTGTGCCTGGACTGAGGTGTGCTTTTTTGTAGCCTGTATACTACTGTATGTTAGAATTTTGGGGTGTTTTATTGGTGACTTTGTCAAAACTCCCTGCAAGCATGGTGCTAAATGCTCTTCTACTGTGCCTAAGCACAAGAAGGCTGTGAGGTACCTTACAGAAAAAATGTGTGTTAGAGAAGCTTCTTTTTTTTTCTACAGACAGAGTCTCACTTTGTCACCCTCTGTAGAGCACTATAACATCACAGCTCACAGCAACCTCCAGCTCTTGGGCTTAGGCAATTCTCTTAGGCCTCTGGAGTAGCTGGGACTATAGGTGCCCGCCACAATTCCCAGCAAATTTTTATAGTTTGGCTGGGGCAGGGTTTGAAACCACCACCCGCTGGTATATGGGGCCGGTGCTATACTTACCCAGCCACAGGCGCCAACTGTTAGAGAAGCGTCTTTCAGGAATGAGTTATAGTTCTGTTGGCCCTAAGTTTAGTGAATAATATCAGGCCAGGCAAAGTGGCCCATGCCTGTAGCCTTAGCACTCCAGAAGGCCAAAGCAGAAGGATAGCTTGAGCTCAGGAGTTCCAGACAAGAATTAGACCTCACCTCTACTAAAAATAGAAAGACTAGTCAGGCATTGTGGTGGGTACAGATAGTCCCAGCTACTCAGGAAGATTGCTTGAACCTAGGAGTTTGAGGTTGTGGTGAAGTAGGCTGACACCACACTGTTCGAGCCTGGGCAACAGAGTGAGACTGTCTCAAAAAAAAAAAAAAAAAAAAAAATATATATATATATATATATATATTTGTGTGTGTGTGTGTGTGCATGTGTATAAAATAAGGTATCTTTAACCCGAAAGACACATAAAACAAGGTTATGTATTGAATAGTTAACAAAAATGTGACCAGCTCAGCTCCTGTAGCTCAGGTGACTAAGGTGCCAGCCACGTACACCGAAGCTGGCAGGTTAAATCCAGCCCAGGCCAAAACATAGCTGGCTGTTGTGGCAGGCGCCTATAGTCCCAGCTACTCAGGAGACTGAGGCAAGAGAATTGCTTGAGCCTAGGAGTTTGAAGTTGCTGTGAGCTGTGACACCACGGCACTCTACCCAGGGCAACAACAGCTTGAGACTCAAAAATGACCCGAGGCTTTCAGATACCTAACCCTGTATTTTCTTTAGGAACAATGGATTGGTGTTTACAGTTCAGTATTCATTGTGATGCTATAGTACATAGCAATAGATTCAACTCACCTGTAGTACACTGAGCTTTGTTTGTTTTTATTGAGACAGAGTCTCACTTTGTCACCCTTGGTAGGGTGCTGTGGCATCCTAGCTCACAGCAACTTTCTTGGGCTCAAGTGATTTCTCCTGCTTCAGCCTCCCTAGTAGCTGGGATTACAGGTGTCCAGCACAACGCCCAGCTATTTTTTTGTTATTGTTGTTATTATTGTTTATCAGACTCTGGCTGGGTTCAAACCCACCAGCCCTGGTGCATATGGCTGCTGAGATTTGGGTATGGAGCCTGCTGATGACAGAGACTCCAAGCATTAGTGTTATTATTCTGGGCACACAAGCCACGCAGGAACCCTGTGTTTCCAGATTACTGTGCCACAAACTGAGGAGTAAGTCAATTCACCTCGTTGGGGCAATGGTTTGCCCAAAATAATGATGATGATGATGATGATGATGATGATAACAATAATAGTGGAGGCAGTACCTGTGGCTCAATGGATAGGGCACCGGCCCCATATACCGAGGTTTGAACCTGGCCCTGGACAAAACTGCAACAAAAAAATAGTCAGGTATTGTGGTGGGCTCCTATAGTCCCACCTACTCAGGAGACTGAGGCAAGAGAATTGCCTAAGCCCAAGAGTTGGAGGTTGCTGTGAGCTTTGATGCCATAGCACTCTACCAAGGGCGGCATCATGAGACTAAATAAATAAATAAATAAATATGGCTTGGCGCCTGTGGCTCAAGTGGCTAAGGCTCCAGCCACATATACCTAAGGTGGTGGGTTCAAATCCCCAGCCTGGGCCCACCAAACAACAATGATGGCTGCAACCAAAAAATGCCCAGGCGCTGTGGCAGGTGCCTGTGGTCCCAGCTACTTGGGAGGCTGAGGCAGGAGACTCGCTTGAGCCCAGGAGTTGGAGGTTGCTGTGAACTGTGATGCCAAGGCACTCTACCCAGGGTGACAGCTTGAGGCTCTGTCTCAAAAAAAAAGAAAGAAAAAGAAAGAAAAAGAGTTTTCATTTGCTTTTGTCTCCCTAGTAAGTAAACCAATGAACCAATCAAAAAAATTAAAAAATAAAAATAAAAATACACTCACCTGCCCCATGTTTGGGGTGTTCACTTTCATCTCTTTAGTTTTATTCATTCAGGAACCAAATTGTCTCTGAGCCCCAATTATGTGGCAGGCCCTGGAGAGACACCAAAGGAAGCAGAACCTCTTCCTGTCCTCATGGAGCAAATGGCAAAGTGGTGGAGGTGGACATTGAATAAACTTCTGATCAAATTATTACGCCATTTTTCTTTTTTTTAGACAGAGTCTCAAGCTGTCGCCCTTGGTAGAGTGCTGCGGTGTCACAGCTCACAGCAACCTCCAACTCCTGGGCTCAAGCAATTCTCTTGCCTCAGCCTCCTGAGTAGCTGGGACTACAGGAGACCGCTATAATGCCTGACTACTTTTAGAAATAGGGTCTCACTCTGGCTCAGGCTGGTCTCAAACCCATGAGCTAAGGCAACACACCTGCCTCAGCCTCACCTGTTCTTGTCTTTTTTTTTTTTGGTTTAAAGTAAATTTTTTATTGCCCAGGATTTTTTTCTTATGTTTTGCTTTTTTTGTTTTTGTTTTCTTTTCAATAACTATAAATTCAAGCTTAGAGAAGCTTGCCTTTGTCTTTAAAAAAACAAAACAAAACAAAACAACAACAAAGCTTTTTTTATACGATTTGCTAACCTGATCTCATTTTAAGGGGAAGATATTTATACCATGAATGAT
>CAUYTI010021624.1:0-17809 GCA_963575145.1 Galago senegalensis
CCTGTGGTCCCAGCTACTTGGGAGGCGGAGGCAGGAGACTCGCTTGAGCCCAGGAGTTGGAGGTTGCTGTGAGCTGTGATGCCACAGCACTCTACCCAGGGGGACAGCTTGAGGCTCTGTCTCAAAAAAAAAAAAAAAAAAGTTAAAAATAGATCAAGGCATTAAGAATACTATATGGAGCTATTGAGGAAAACTCCAAAAATTTGGTTTAAAAGAGTAAAATATAGGCTGTAAAATATATAGCACTGGGAGGTCGAGGCAGGTGGATTGCTTGAGCTCAGGAGTTCACTATCAACCCTTAGCAAGATCAAGGCCCTATTGCTACTAAAAAAAAAATTGCTGGGCATTTCAGCTAGTATCTATATTACCAGCTACTTGGGAGTCTAAGGCAAGAGAATTGCTCAAGCCCAAGAGTTTGAGGTTGCTGTCAGCTATGATGACTCACAGCATTCTATCAGAGGGACAAAGCCAGAATCTGTCTCAAAAATAAATAAAAATACCAGCCTGAGCCAGAGTGAGACCCCATCTCTAAAAATAACTGGGGGTTGTGGTGGGCACCTATAGTCCCAGCTACTCAGGAGACTGAGGCAAGAGGATCACATGAGCCCAAGAGTTTGAGGTTGCTGTGAGCTCTAATGCCATGGTACTCTGCCCAGGGTGACAGAGTGAGATGCTGTCTCAAAAAAAAAAAAAAAAAAAAAGATGCTTAGTCTGGATTGAGAAGTAATGTCAGTGTGATACTCTCATCAGACAGCAAAAGTTTCATATGATACAAAGAATGTACAATATTTCTTGTTTTAAGCTGCTAAAAACTAGGGTCATTTGTTATCTAGCAATAGAAAACTAATTTCAAAAAAGGGAAAAAATGAGATATTTCAAGATATTCATAAGTCACTTTCTTAGTATTCTCTTAATATTTATTAACTTTGATTAGCCTGGCCAACACTGAATTTTTAATGGATATTAAGCATCTAAAACAATTATTTTTGGATATCAAAAAAGGTGTTCATTCTAGAGGTGAATGCTGGTAATGTTTACACAATAATGTGAGTGTACTCCATGCCACAGAACTGTACACTATCAACGGTACACTATAAAAAGCTTAAAATGGTAAATTTAATGTTACAGATATTTTACAACCATAATAAACTTATTAATAATTTGAAATTTCCAGAGAAAAGAATATTATTATGTTGCATAATAAAAATGAATGGCCATAATACAAAAAATTATGTGTTACTCTTACAGTAACGAAGTCTTTTTTTTTTTTTTCTTTTTTGCAGTTTTTGGCCAGGGCTGGGTTTGAACTCGCCACCTCTGGCATATGGGGCCGGGGCCTTTACTCATTTAAGCCACACGCACCACCCCAGTAACAAAGTCTTTATGACTTAAAAAATGGCTGCAGAATTAATAACCGAATGATGAATCAGGAACTGTTTGGTGGCTAAATTATTCTTTTGTTAGGCCTAGTGGGCCTAGGCTATAATGGAAAAATACCAGCTAACTCCTGGCAAATTTCCGGACTGCAAGCTTTCAAAACAAGAAATGAAATAAGTCTAGTTCACGCCCAAGATAAATGAGAAAGTGCTAATTGATTTCTTGCTTTTGTTTCACTCCCAGTTTCCTGCTTAGCTAACTCCCTGGGAAACAAACCAGGAGGCACAAACTGTCCCTGGACTAACCTTTAAACGATACCAGGTAGGGAAAATACTGAGACTAAGATGTTTCTACTGAGACTAAGATGTATGGGGGAAATTACAGAAACTAAGATGTATAGGGGAAAAATATTAAAACAAAAATATATGACATATAGCTAACTAACCGCAAAATTCTGCTTCTGTACAATGCTTGCTTGCTACCCTACCTGGATACACCTTAACAGCTCGTGTGCCAACCAGGATGCAGACCAAGCCTTAAAAACCCGACCTCTTAAGCACTTGGGGCTGTTCTCAGAAACCCCATGTTGGGACCCTGAGGCAGTCGCTAGCTGGCTCTTCAGTAAAGGGACTCTGCTGTGAATTTGGCTTGTTTGGCAGTGTGGTCTTCAGGGAACTCCTGAGCACAACGCTTTTACAAAAGTCTTTGAAGTTACACTTTGCCTCTCGGTCTCAAAGCTTGTCTAACACTTGCATTGAAAAGAAATGGTCTTTATTATCTGAATGAGAGCAGGGTTATGCATGAGCATGGATACCACCTATAATAATGTGACCCTCTAGAAGAAAAATCATCTCCTACAGAGAGCAGTCGGTTCACTTTCTTTAATGCAAAATGAATATTTTAAAATAGGATGCTCAAAAACTTGTTGCCTATGAGGCCAATATTAATGGAAGCTTCAGGTACGTGAATTGTTGTTAAGGATACAATATCTGAAATCTGAACATCTGAAAGATTTGAAGATGTGCCCAATGCCCAGATCGCAGCCATTGTTCTAGACTTTATTTAGCCAAGCCAGTGTTTCCCAAACCTTATTCACCAATAAAACCAGAACTGGAGACTTCTTGAAATGCCAATTCCTAACCTCATAAAGCCCAAAGGGCTGACTATAGCTCAGGGGTATTTTTTGTTGTTTTTTGAGACAGAGTCTTATTCTGTTGCCCTGGGTAGACATAGCTCACAGCAACCTCTCAAACTGTTGGCTTGAGCAATCCTTTTGCCTCAGCCTCCCAAGTAGCTGAGCCTACAAGTACCACCCAGAACACCTGACTAGTTTTTTCTATTTTTAGCACAGATGGGGTCTCATTCTTGTTCAGGTTGGTCTTGAACTCCTGAGCTCAAGCAATCCCCCTGCCTCAGCCTCCCAGAGTGCTAGGATTGCCCACCTCACCAGGCCAATCACCTCTATCTCTACCTCTGTCTCTATCCCTAGCTATATTTATGTCAGCATCAGTTTAGTGCATTGCAAACACTAATTCTTTAATAAATGTTGAAGTCTATATAGAAGTTAGTGAGAAGAACTCACAGACTCATGAAACACCCCTGACACAGGCTGCAGCGAGCCCACTTAACTACTCATTTCTGGGTTGAGTTGTAGATTAGTGACATCACTTCTGGCATAGTTGCTTTTCCATCCCCTGTGATATCAGACAGATTCACAATAAACAATGTCTGTAAAGAGAAGAAACAGAATGTGAGTTACTTCCACTCCATCACTCTCTATGACCACATACAGCTTATTTGCGCATTTAAATTTTAAAACAGTGGGCAGTGTCCATAGCTCAATAGGTAGGGTGTCGGCCACATACACTGAGGCTGGTGGGTTCAAACTCAGCCTGGGCCAACTAAACAACAATAACAACTGCAACAAAAACATAGCCAGGCATTGTGGTGGGTGCCTGTAGTCCCAACTACTTGGGAGGCTGAGGCAAGAGAGTTTGAGGTTGCTGTGAGCTGTGATACCACAGCACTCTACTGAGTGCAACATAGTGAGATTCTGTCTCAAATTAAAAACAAAACAAAACAAAAACAAGGAAACATAATAGAAACTATGAGGCATTATATATATATATATATATATATATATATATACATACATATATATAAAAATATATATATTTTTTCAGTTTTGGCTGGAGCCAGGCTTGAACCCGCCACCCCCAGTATATGGGGCCAGCTATTTTAAATTTTAAATTGCACATGAACTTTATGGACACCCTGTATTATGTAATGATTTTGTATTATGTTAAGTGTAAAAAAGATTTTGTTGTCAGTTGAATTTGGGGCACTTTTTTCCTCTAATGGATGCTTTTTTTTTTCTTTTCTTTTCTTTTCAGAGCCTAGAACAGAACCTGTAGTAGATACTAACATATTTGCTGACATCAGTTATCATGAGGGCTGCCTGGAGAATAAGATCTAAAATAAGCCCCGAAACTTATGTTAGCAAGATTGCAGGATAAATGCACAGGCGCAGCAGTCGTACCAATTACACTCAATCCCCTTGGTACCCTCCTGGTTTTGTAGGAGGCTCATGATGAATGTTCTCAACCAGATGAAATCCCCCCACCTGGAGAAGCTGGACACCCCGGGATATGGCCTTGGACAAGATACCTAGGGAGGGTTGTTTTTTTTTGGGGGGGGGGCTGGGCCTGGGTTTGAACCCACCACCTCCATCTGGCATATGAAGTCGGCCCCCTACCCTTTTGAGCCACAGGCGCTGCCCCCACAGGAGGATTTTAACTAGACAGTATCAACATTCCAAGGTTGACAGGCTTAAATTAAGGAAGGTTGTCCAAGGTTAGGTAAGACACCACCATAATTATTATTAAATTATTGCAGCTATACAAAAGGGTTGCAAATTACTATCACAACTCACATGTACACAGAAAAGTAACTTCTTTATTTCTATAGTTGATCAGTTTTTTTCTGTCTGCACTGTGAGAACATTGAGAATGCTAATACACTGGTGATGGGGGTATATATTGGTTGAGTCACCAAGGGAAAACAAATGAAATTGGCCAGCTACGGTGGCTCATGCCTGTAATCCTAGCACTCTGAGAGGCCTGGGCAGGAGGATCATTTAAGCTTAGGAGTTGGAGACCTGAGAAAGAGCATGAGTCTGTCTCTATTAAAAATTTTTTAAAAATTAGCTGGGTATTGTGGCGGTTGCCTATAGTTTCCGCTACTTGGGAAGCTGAGGTAGGAGGATGGCCTGAGCCCAGGAGTTTGAGGTTGCCATGAGCTAGGCTGAGACCCTGGTACTCTAGCCTGGGCAACAGAGCTAGATCCCTGTCTAAAAAAAATGAGAGAGAGAGAAAGAAAACAAGTGAAATTTAACATTTGCGTATTTTATGTTTCAGCACTTCTGTCTTAATTATGTAACCTACAGCAGGGATCTGTAAACTTTTTCTGTAAAGGGCCAAGCAGTAAACATTTTGGACTTCGTGGGCAAGCTTGCTGTTACAACCACTCAGCTCTGTTGTGGTGTGAAAGCAGCCACAGACGACATGGGAGTGAATAGGTGTGTTTGTGTTCCATCATTACTTGATTTGTGGATACCAACGTTTAGATTGTAGTTTTCACATTTCACAAAATATTATTCTCTCTTTTTTCCCTTTCTTCGACCATTTCAAATGCAAAAATTAGGCAGTGGGCTTGTCCTATGGATTAGGTAGTTTGCCAATCCCTGTCTTAAAGGGACGGTCACAGGTGTACTGAGAAGCTCATGCACAAAGGTTCGCAGCAGTATTACTCTTTTTTTTTTTTTTTTGAGACGGAGCCTCAAGCTATCTCCCTGAGTAGAGGGCCATGGCATCACGCTCACAGCAACCTCCAACTCCTGGGCTCAAGTGAGTCTCCTGCCTCAGCCTCCCAAGTAGCTGGGACCACAGGCACCCGCCACAACCCCTGGCCATTTTTTTTAGTTGCAGCCATCATTGTTTGGCTGGCCCGGGCCGGGGATTTGAACCCACCACCTTAGGTGTATGTGGCTGGCACCTTAGCCGCTTGAGCCACAGGCACTGAGCCTTTATTAATGATCCTTAAATGCATAGGGAATCGCCCGCTGTATTTTTGGTGTATTCTCCATTTCCCTAAAATAGTGATTTGTTTCCTTAATTCTTTTCTCATCTTTTAAAAGAATTCTTTGTGTTCTCTTTTCTCTACCTCTTAAAACATGTCATTAAAAGTGGTGGTGAATCACAGCAGTCTGGCTTGAGAACTGGTCAGCATAAAAGTTCCAAATATAATCCAGCCCCGGAGGATGCTGTTGGTGAATTATTCATACAATCTGATGAGGAACTCGAGAGCATTTGTAGTCAACTAACAATTTTTTTTTCTTCAAATGACACAGCACATCTGACACAGATCACTGACTTCACTAGCCAGATGAGAAATCAAGCCTGTGAATGCTGAAAGACCCAAGTGACGTTGACCATGAATTACAGAATTAAATGTCAGAGTGTTTTTAGCAGGATTCAAGACTAAGAAGTACACACAAATCCCCGCCCACCTCCTTCCCTCTCCCTATAGATTGCTTTACATTTAAGAGAAACACACAGGTGAAAGGAACACCCGCTATATGGGGGTAGATGGTAACATTCTCAAGCTCAGCTATGGCACCAATAATTGAAACCAAGCCATGGGCTAAAGCCTAATCTGCACTTCTAACCTGGCATACAGTGCCCTTTGAGATCCAGCCCCAGCATCATTTACCAGCCTTGGCTTGCCCACCAAATCCCCAACTGGAAACTGAAACCCTAAGTAGTATTTGTGCTAAACTCTCTCCAAACTCCCGGAATCTCCACCACTGTTTTCTTCCTGCCTTCCTTCTTCCTACCCTCGGTCTTTGACCTGAGCATCAAGCATTCTTCTGGGAACTGCCCAACTTCCTTACACCACTTTGGGGTTAGATTTCACTGCTCCGGGTTCACAGAGTATCCTGCGTGTATTTCTGTGCTAGTATCTCACATTGTATGAACACTACCTGCTCCTTTGTCTCTGTTCCACATTAGACCGTGAGCTCCTAAGAGGAAGAACCATAGCTTGAGTGCTCGGATCAACCTAGGTCTTCAATGCGTGGTAAATCCTTGTTAAGTGAATAGTTAGCTTTCCTCTGCAAAGGAAAGAACTTAAGGCTTGATTTGTTTTTCTTTCACTACCAAGTAACAATTTTCTCTCTTGCACATAGTAAGGATATGATCGAGCACATTTGTTATATGCGATCAGTAGACCTTACTTAAATTAAAAAAAAAATAGATTGATGAACTTGAAAGGATGGTTCAAAGATCATTTTTTTTTTTCACCCCTGTCAGCATCTATGTGAAATTTCTGGAAATTTGGAAATATTTTAGTAATTTAAAACCACGAATGTTAGTAGTCAGTATTAGAAATAAGGCCATGGTAACCTTAGATGGGCTCAAAGAGCATGTTCAGATAAGCGTGGTTTTCAAGAATCAAGAGCAAAGTTTCTCATTTGTTACCTCTTCATATTGAGACAGGTGAGTGCGTAGGTAGTCACGTCATTTGCATGCCTGTAATTCATTTAATCTTCCTTCATCCAGCTGCTTAGTTTCCTGAGTATGCTTCATGCTTGTTCAACCTCCCTTTTGTTTTTTGAGAAGGAAGTTTATTCTTGTGGAGATAACTCATGCCCTTAAATTTAGGGACTTACAGGGATATTCTGAACTGCTCAAGTCAAAGTGGTTTGTGGGCTGGCCCTCAAACCTTTTTCCAGCACAATCAGGGGGATTTACAGAAAGTCAGGGTGCTATAGATGAAATGGGTCCTCGACTGAATTTCCCAAGAGATCGGTAATCAACTCCAGAACTGTGAAGCTTTTCCCAATTTGCTGTAGAGTCTTAACTGGCTTCAGATTCACGTCATGAGGCCGAAACATGTAAAAGTGGCCAAAGGGCTTTGGAAACAAAAACATTCAACTAAAATCGTGGTCATTTTGAAAAGTAGTAAGACTGAATCAATTCAAATCATGGATAGCATTACTACTTATGTAAAAACCTTATGCTAAACTTTTTATTTCCTCTTCCAATTTTTTTATTGTGGTAAAATTTACATAACATAAAATTCGTCATCTTAACCATTTTGAAATGTACAGTTGGGTGGTCTTAAATATATTCGTAATGTTGTACAACCATCACTACCATTCTTTCCATAACTCTTTGCAATGCTAACCTCTCTATGCTCCGAAATAATGCTGTACAAGAAAGGGCTGAATTCTGCCTTTTGAATTCTCTGTATGATACAGGTCAAGATCAAGAGAGTGCTAAAATCAAATCTGTAAGTGACAGCATCAACCAGAAGTTGGTGTCAAATTACTAGCTATGATTAATGTTCTGGGAAAGAACTCAAATCGTTTTTCCTCTGCCTCACATCACAATAGTCATCAAGACAGAACACTTCTGTGACCAGATGTGAAGTTTTTTCCCCCCACCCATCAAGCAGCAGATACCAGGAGGGTGTCTACTAATTCAATTCCTGTATTATCTACCTGGAGATAGTTTCAGATCCCACAGGGTGGGGCTCAGTCCCCACAACTACCCATGCTTTCAGATACCAGTTGCAAGTCCAGACCCATGGAAACTCTGAACAACTACCTATAAATCAGGCTTCCACGACCCCATCTTTGGGTTTGACTAATTTCCTGGAGTGGCTCAGAGAGCTCATATTTACACATTGATCATAAAAAATGTTACAAAGGATACAAATGAAGAGATGCATAGGCTGAGGCATGGGGGAGGGGTGGGGAGCCTGCACACCCTCCTTGGAGGTTCCATCTTCCAGGAACCTCCATGGGTTCAATTCTCTGGAAGCTCTTAGAATCCAGTCCATTTGGTGTTTTATGGAGGCTTCATTACATAGGCATTATTGACAACCATGTAGAAATGCGACTGGATAAAAAGAGTATGATCTGATACTCACAGACAAAGTAGGGAAACCTAGTAAGACCTGTCTGTGCAGATTCTTCTTGGCCTTTCTGTGCAGCATCCTTATTCCAGGATATGAGGCAGGACTCTCTTGGGAATGAGGGTCTTAGATTAGAGTCCTTCACAGATAGGTGAAAGGAGGACAGAAGGAGAAGAGAGAGAAAGCGAGAGAGATTGATTCTGTTTCCTGAGGCTTAAGAGTGCCTCAGCATTATAACAAGGACTATGGGAGTTGTAAGCCAGGAACTGTGGCTGAAAAACTATGTATCTATCATCTGTCTACAAGTTATCCATCTATGTATCTATATATCTATCTATCATCATCATCTATCATCTATCTATATCATCTATGATCTGTCTATCCATCTACCTGTCTGTCATCTATCACTTATCTATGCATCTTCTGTCTATCGATCTATCTCTCTATATGTCATAATGTCACAACTTAAAATAACAAACCAAACCATCCAGATAATCGGAATTCAGGATAAGGCTGACACCTTAAATGCACGTACCAGCCAGAACTGAGATCTGACTCACAGGGTTGGCAAAGTCAGGAGCAGCAGAGGTCAGACTCATGCTGAGGAGGTATCTTAGTCTGTCTAGGCAGACTAAGATATTTATTAAACAAAATTTAATAAATAAGTTATTTATTAAACAATAATACCAAAGTTTAATAAATAAGTTATTTATTAAACAAAATACCCAAGACTGGATAATTTATAAAGACTGGAAGTTTATGTGTCACAGTTCTGGAGGCTGCGAATTCCAAGGTCAGGTTTCACAGGTTTGCTATCTGGTGAAATCCTGGTCACTGCTTCTGAGATAGTGACTTGATGCTCCTCCAGAGAGGCGGAAGCTGTGTCCCCTCTTACAGAAGGGATAGAAAGGCAAAAAGGGCCTAGCTAGTTCCCACCAGCCCATATATAAGGTTGCTAACACCATTCAAGAGACTAATTATCTCTCAAAGGTCCCACCTCTTAATACTATCACTTTAGTTTAAGTTACAACATAGGGATTTTGGAGGGGCACACATTTGACTGTAAGAATAAAGAGAGCCCTGCATAATCTTGGGGTAAACTCAAGGAAAATCAGTAGACTGAAATAAGTTTGAATTGCAATGTGGTATGTCTAGAAAGCTAAGACTCATCTAATTCCTAAATCACCTCACTCCTGCCTCCTGGTGCTCCAACATCTTCTTAAACACTTCTGGACATGCAAGACCCTTTATTTTCTCAGCCAGCCTTTTATACAGAAGACTCTGTTAGAAAATCTCTCCTCATGTTGATTCAACATTTATCTTCATGCTTCTTCCGTGTATGTCTTTTGGAGATACACATAATAATCCAAATCCTTCTCCAACATTGCTCTGTTAGTTTTAGAACCCATCTCCTGAGATTCCTATGATCTTTTCCTCTTCACTTTCTATATCTTTCTACCTTTCCTCATGCACTATGACCCACAATCTCTCCACTTTTTGTGGTTGTGTTTCTCTGAAAATCTTTCTGTTGGTTACTCTATCTTTAAATATGAGGTCAGACAATTAAGTTTGTGAACTCACCCTAGAAGAAATGCAATGTATCTCTTTGCTGAATATCATTACCATCACCAGGGGAGTACTTGAAGGTGACAACCAGATGGCCGAAGGGAGTACTTCAAAGATGAGTAGTGATATTCAGCAATGAGGTCTGTAGCCATTTTTCTGGGATGAGTTTGCAAACATAATTGTCAGACTTTGTATGACAGCTTGGTGGCCATTCCAGAAATAGAGTTTCAAAATTTATTTCAAGGGTGGACTAAGCATTGGTGCATAGTTTCCCAAAGGTAGTGACGTTCACCCTGACATCCTACCCTGAGCTATGTAGCACTTTTTCTAGAATGAATTTTAGAACTTAATTGTCCAAACTTATGTGTTAATTAGCACGAAAGCATGGGCATCTTCCTGCTCTAAACTGGAAAAAAAATCTATGATGGAGTCATATCATCTTTAAAGTGAACAATGAACAAATTTTCTTCTATTTCCTGAGCTCTGTCTTTCCTTGTCAACACATTGTCTTTTCGTCCTTCTTGTGTTTAAGTGGCATTTTTTTGTAGGCATCTGTTTACTGGAAAGTTTCCTTCTCCTTATTTTCAAATTCTTAAGGCTTGTTGAGCGAAAGATCTTCCTCAGACCACATTTGAATCATAACATCAAGTGTAGCCGTACCATTCAAGGACAAATAAACCCCAAATGAAAATAAAGAAGAAAGAGACTGTGTATATCATTCAAAAGCAAAATAAAACATCATTGTTTTATGTGAGTATAAGTGGAAGTTGACAGGAAATTCAGGGTAGGATTAGTGAAGGGGACAAAAAAGCCTTATTGGTTTATTTTTCCATAGACAAAGCCAGATTGGGTATGTCTGGGTCTTGGGTATGTATACACACAGAATTAATCAAGAAGAGAATGTACAACAGCATCAATATGTTATTATTTTTATGGTTATTTATTGAGCTGTATTCATCTATGTAAGAACAGCCCATAGGCTCCATGAGAGAGGTTTGCATGACATAAACTGTAGCAGAAAACAGATGGTCGTCTGATCTTAATAACTGTGTTCAAACAGAGCTAAACTTCTATTCCTGATACCATCAACGACCATTTATTTGGGCAAGCATGGGAGAGAGACTTCCATACCCATGGAATATTTTTTCTTTCAGTGTTCATGATTATCCACACAACATCTGGATATAAACCAAAGCTTTCAGCTTATCATCTGCATGGCTAGAATGTATAATGTCAAACAACTGAATGTTAGGAAAGAAAAATACAACTGGCTAAATTATTCTAAAGTTATATGGGTTGCCAGACCTGAGTAATTATTTGAAAGGTTGGTTAGTATAGACACCTCACTGGGACAAAATAGAAATCTAATTCAAGTCACTTGGATCTGTTAAGACTCTACTCCATCACTTGTTGCTTACAAGAGATGCCCTGATGACACTGGCGGCCATCCCAGTCTCACCTTCAGCTTCTCTTCACTCTATAAACTACTACCCAATGATACAAATGGTGCACCAATTTAAGAGCACTTGATGTTTTGCCATGTTTTCAAGGATGTCTTGGTTCCTTTGCATTCTACTCTGAATGTTTTTCTTCCAGTTTTTAATCTAGTAAACGAATAATCTCTCTATCCATTTTTTTTTCTTTTAGAGATAGTCTTACTTTATCACCCTCAGTAGAGTGCTGTAGCATCACAGCTCACAGTAACCTTCAGCTCTTGGGCTTAGGTGATTCTCTTGCATCAGCCTCCTGAGCAGCTTCGACTACAGGCACCTGCTACAACGCCCGGCTATTTTTTTGTTGTTGTTGCAGTTTAACTGGGGCCAGGTTTGAACCCGCCACCCTTGGTATATGGGGCCAGCGCCCTACTCACTGAGCCATAGGCACCACCCCCTTCTATCCATTTTTAAAGAGCATATTCAAATATAAACTCCTTTGACTAAGGCTTTGCTGACATCTCTGTACTAAATTAATCATGTCTTCCTCTCTCCTCCCAAAGGCCACTTCATGAATTACCGTCACACTTTACATTGTCATTTTTTTTGTCTACACATCTCTCTTTCTTATTGGACTATGAGTAGAGTAGGAGGCAGGCTTCTTTAATTTTTGACTCTCTCTTAGAGTAGTGACTCACTCATAATTGGTGTTCCATAGATGATATTTAAACTAGTTCTAATTTAAACTTCTTCAATGAGAGAATTTTCATCTGAATAATTTTGGGTCCTTGTTCAACAGTTCACTCCAGATATATCGTTGATAGCTAAAAAATAAAAAAAATACTCAATGCAATATTGATTGGATTACATAAATTTGAATAATAATGTGTTCAATCAACTTTAATTCACAGACTGCATATTTTGCATTTCATGTTTTTATTCAACTGCATAGAAGACACATTTTGTACGGTACTTGAATCAATAGTCACAAAATATACTCTAGTATGTGTATAGGTACGAGCCTCATAAGCCCTCATCTCTTAGGAGGATGCCTGAACTCTTCCCAGGAATTTGCCAAACCTCTCTAGAATCTCTGATATGAAAAAAAAAGAAGAAAGAAAAAAAGACAGCAAATGTTAAAGATCTAGTAACCTTCACATAAGCTACACTCATAGCATGAAAAGCTACCAAAAGATTATAGAATGTTGTATCACCTATTCAATTGTAGGCATTCAAGAATTTTCATGATGGTATTTTTGCTTTAGATTCAAAAATTTCCCACGGTATTGTATGTGGGACAGTAACTTGAGAAATGGGTACGTTTTTATATCTATAATGTGTACATTATATATTCGTACGTATATTTCACTTACAGGGCATATAGATGGATATATACATGTAGATATAATTTATATGCGTGTTCTACATATGCACATTTATATTCAGTAAAACAGGAACCAACAGAACTTAAAGGGAAAACTTACTCATTCCCCCAACCTCATTGCCACCTCTTGAAACATACTATGATTTTTCCCTTCTTCACCAAAATTATCAGTATCAAAATGGGCACTGTGGAGGGAATGGCAATACTGGACTACTTTCCCCAGGCTTAAGAGTATGAGATAATGAAACTAGCTCCTGGGATAAGCATATTTATTGGGTTTGTTATGTATCAAATGTAACAAAAGTAGAGGATCTGAAGAACGCCCTGTGTGGTTCTTTTCACAGCCTTTGATCACACAATTCCTCTTTAATTCAGATGCAGTAGAGCTTAAGTGGCTTCATTGATGTGTTAAGTGTGGAATGATTTTTGTATAAAATAAAAAGGGCTCCATTATGTGTCCAGAAAAGCCTGTGTGTGCTTGTTTATTGAGACAGGAAGTCGGTTTCCCACACAGAACAACAGTTCTGCAATGCTATAGCATTGTGTCTGAAAGAAGAGTAAAGGAAACTTAATTTTCTACCTGGCAGAAATCGGCTTCTGGAGGAAGGGGCAGACAATGCCATTGGACTTCAGCTGAATGAGAGGACTTGATTGATTTTCAGAAAATGTGCCATGTAGAGGGAGGTTGCTTGGAATACTTTTGTTAGAAAAGTGCGCTTTTTATAGCGGGAGCCTGGGATTTGTACCTTGGTTAAAAGGCTACCTCCCAGTGAGCTCTTGCCACCCTCCTCTGAAGTCAGGTGGAGGGGGGTGAGAAGGGCTCTCTTGAAATTTTCCCTCCTAGGTATTGTCTTTATGGTGTTGTTTTATTTTTCCCGTAAGTCAGCTGCCATTTGCTTTAAAAAAATTATTTTTCCAGAATATTATGGGGGTACAAATATTTTGGTTACACGGATTGCATCTGTACAGTTTGAGTCAAAGTTATAAGTACACCAGTCACCTGGAGAGTGTGCATTGTACCTCTGTGAATTCACCCTTCCCATTTCCCACCTGCTTATTTTCCATTGAGTTTTACTATCAAATACGCACATGAGTGTTGATCAATTAGTTCCAATTCATGGTGTTTGTTTTTCGATTCTTGTGATACTTTACTTAGAAATAATTTCCAGTTCCATCCAGGTGTTACTGTCCCTCTCTCCTTTCCTTCCTTCCTTCCTTCCTTCTTTCCTTCCTCCCTTACTAAATGTATTGGTTCACCATTTTTTAAAATTTATGGTATACATATATTTGATCTATTTTTATTAATCCACTCATGTATTGATGGACACTTGATTCTTTGCAACTGTGGATTGTGCAGTAATAAACATTCAAGTATGCATGTCTTTTTGGTAAAATGCCTTTTTTTTTCTTTTGGGTAAATACCAAATAGTGGGATTGTCAGAAGAACTTTTAGTTCTTTGAGGAAAGGTTCTTTGTGGTTATCTCCATATGACTGTTCGTAGAGGTTGCACTAGTTTGTAGTCCTACCAACAGTCTTTCTGTCCACATCTGTACCAACATCTGTTGTTTGGGTGTTTTTTGATAAAAGCCGTGTTGACTAGAGTTAGGTGAAATATCATTGTGGTTTGGATTTTCTTTTACTTAAACTAGCATAGAGAAAACATCTGAGATTTTCCAAGGTAGAGTCTATAAATCCTTCCATAGGGTAACTATTTAGTCATGGCTATAGTTCCTATCTGCTATTAATAGGTCTTAATCTTGCTGTAAATCTGCAGAGTAAACTCAACACTGTGGTCACAGAATGAAGAAGAGCAAGATTAGAATTCAACTTTATCTCTCATGTGCCACAAGTCCAGCCTTCATGCTGCCTTAAACTATGCGAACTTGATGGATTCCAGCCATCCTCCCCATTGCTTATAGAGTTCTATTATCCACTCTCTTGGATGACCATTGTTTTTGTCGTCTTCCTACTCATCCATTATGAGCCTACTAAAGGCTTCTGTTTCTAAGCTGAGAATTGTTCAGGGAGGATATATATTATGTTGTCGCTCTCCTCAACAATTTGATAATCAGAAGGAGACAACAGTGGAGTGGACCTAAATGAGCAGAATGTATGCAGAATAGAATGAGCTCAGGGTGAAATTTTCAAGGTGAAGAGATTGGTAAAGTTTTCCATCCAAGAAAATAATCATTAGGCTACACATACTGTATGGGGGAGGTAGGATTAGAGCTGCTATTTGATTGAAGCTTGGTGAGGGGTGATCCAGGTACATTTATACTCCCTGAGTCAATTGTTAATTCTTCCCCATATAATTAAATCCTTCTCTGCCATCCGGCCTTGCTTTTTCCCAATCTACTAGTAATACAACTTCTACCTTATCTTCCCATCAGACGTGGGTGGATTCTTTCCTTTGATGTCACAATGTCCTTTTGATCCTTACAAATCTGTTTATAAAAGAATATCAGAGTCAAGGAATTCTAGGGGAGAGGCATCAAGGAAGCATGAAAATTATACTTTGAGAAGGTCCCAGACTAATAGTAGCAACAGTTCAGTCTCTTCCCCTTGGCACGCAGCACGCATTCTTTATTCCTGAATCCTTTATTAGCCTATTCTATTTTATTACAACGCACAGTAGCTTTGCCAAAGCTGTTATCCTAGATATTTAATGCTCCTTCTTTATGGCCTTTTCACATTCCTCTCATGCATTTCTCATTGAGCCATCTCTCATCCCTGCCATTTATTTGTGTAATGCTTGGTATGTGACAGTAGCCGCGTACTACAGTGGGCCCTGACTAAGTCATTTGACTTTATCATGTTGAACACCATTCTTTCCCAGAGAGAATTAGTTGTTAAAACTAACTCTCTTACCTCAATGTGTTATGGATTCTAATAACCAAAGATAGAAACAAAACATTTAAAATCTCCCTTAATCCTGTCTTTATGTCTTAAAGGACACTGGACCTTTATCATCGAAGTCAATAGCCTAGTGAAAAGATGGTGAAGTGAGGAATCCATGAGGTAGATTCTGCTCTTGGTGCCATAATTGACTTGTTATCACTCAAGACCAGCTGCTTAATCCCTCTGATCGTCAATCTCTCTGCCATAAAATTGGCCATCCTTTTTTTGTTTCTCTCTCTCTTTCTTCCTGCCTCCTTTCTTTCCTCCCTCCCTCTGTCCCTCTTCCCATCTTCCTTCCCTCCCTCCCTCTCTCTCTCCCCTCCTTCTCTCCCTCCCTTCTTTTCTCCCTCCCTCCCTTCCTATCCTTCCTCCTTTTTTCCTTCCTCCCTCCACCCCTCTTTTTTTGATGAAGTGTAGGAAACCCTACTCCTAAGCATGGCACCTTAGGGAGCTGAAAGAAATTGAGAAAATAATAGAAAAAGATTCTTCTGACCTTCTCTGTTAAAGACCCTCATGCAACAGGTGTTTTATCCTAGATTTATTTAAAAATAAATCCTATTTATTTTTCAGGTTCAGATATCACCCCTTTCATGCAGCCTTCCTGGGTTGTCCTGAAATGCCATTTAGAATGCCTGCTCTGTATTCCTCTGGTACACTTAGCAACCAATGCATGTGTTAGAGAGAGTAGGTGAATCTCTTTCAGTATCATAATAATAATCTGTCTCTTGTGTTCGATGGTGAGCCGTCTGAAGGCAGGAATTATATTGCATTCATCTTTGTATCCATTATTTTAATTGCATACTATGTCATAGAACTAGACAAATGAAATTGAATTGTTTGCATTGCATTGAATTAAATCCTATGAAGAGAAAAGCAATGGGCATGGTTTCCCAAGTCCTTTTAAAGGCCTGGCTAGAGCTGACCTGGGAGTACACATCCAAAGAAAGGGCCCAATGGCTCTGATTTCCAGCCTTGGGCCCTTCTCTCCTTGACTCCACCATAAGCTGCCTCTGGATCACAGAGGCCCTCCTTTATTGAGTAGGTGGCCCTATGTCTCTTGAGAACCAAAATTAAAGATAAGCCACATGCAACGTCTGGATTAGTGCCTTGATGACATGGACTCTAGAGAGCCATGGGAGGCAATGAGAATACTCTAGAGGCAATGAGAATACTCCACTTAGCTTATTCCTGTTGTGTGCTTATCAGGACATTCAGATGGCTAGAGTTAGAAGAGGGTGTGGACCTACATTTGGCTAAATGCAGTTCAGAAATTCCTTGGCTAAAAAAGAAAACAATCTTCCTTCTCTTATTTTTTTCCTCTTTAAAAAATGTGTATAAGTCTATCTGAAAAAAATATCTTTGCAATGCAAGATAGAGTTTCTTTTCCCTTTTCTTGCTGTCTCAGGGCCTTATCTGATTTTAATCAGTGTTAGCCAGATATGATTTGAAACAGCTGAGGCTAAAATTCCCTTGGGGATAAAAAAAAAAACAAAAACCAAACATCTTAAGTTGGAACGATTGGAGGTACCTATGCATGGTAGCATGCGCTATTGAGTGTAAATATTGAGCATTATGAATTTTACCTTTAAAATGTTTCAATGTTCTATAGAATTTTCTCAGCGATTTTACAGTTCTGTTAACCATAATACAGCCAGTTCCTGATTATCCACAAAAAAAGGGGGAAATGAATAGTGGCACAGATAATCTGAAACAGAACAACAATCAAAATGTTTCTTGCATTTTACTTTGGAATGCTTTGTATGGCTTTTGGGGGTTCAGATTTTCCTTCCCAGTGATATTCTGCTCAGGAAAAAGTTAAAATGAGTTTGCATTCCCTAAGCCCACACTAAATAACTGGGGGGGAGGGATGTGGCCCAGCCACATGCTGGGTGGCAGGAGGCGGCAGCTTGAAACCTAAAGGGAAAGAATTCCGGCTCGGCGCCTATAGCTCAACCGGCTAAGGCGCCAGCCATGTACACCTCAGGTGGCGGGTTCGAATCCCCAGCCCGGACCCGCCAAACAACAATGACGGCTGCAACCAAAAAATAGCCGGGCGTTGTAGCGGGCGCCTGTGGTCCTAGCTACTTGGGAGGCAGAGGCAAGAGACTCGCTTAGGCCCAGGAGTTGGAGGTTGCTGTGAGCTGTAATGCCATGGCACTCTACCCAGGGGGA
>CAUYTI010021625.1:0-12382 GCA_963575145.1 Galago senegalensis
TTTTTTTTTTGAGACAGAGCCCCAAGCTGTCCCCCTGGGTAGAGTGCCGTGGCATCACAGCTCACAGCAACCTCCAACTCCTGGGCTCAAGCGAGTCTCCTGCCTCCGCCTCCCAAGTAGCTGGGACCACAGGCGCCCGCCACAACACCCGGCCATTCCTTGGTTGCAGCCGTCATCGTTGTTTGGCGGGTCTAGGCTGGGGATTTGAACCTGCCACCCTAGGTGTACATGGCTGGCGCCTTAGCCGGTTGAGCCACAGGCGCCGAGCCCTATTTTCTAATTTTTAAATAATGAATTACTACTACATGTAACCACCAAAAAGCATACCCCTATTATGGCAGTATCCTCATACCTGAACACACTGAAAAGTTCTGAGACCAATCATTCAATGGCATCATGACAAGAACCATGGAGATTGGCTCGGCGCCTATAGCTCAACCAGCTAAGGCGCCAGCCACGTACACCTAAGGTGGCAGGTTCGAATCCCCAGCCCGGGCCCGCCAAACAACAATGACGGTTACAACCAAAAAATAGCCGGGTGTTGTGGCGGGCACCTGTGGTCCCAGCTACTTGGGAGGTGGAGGCAAGAGACTCGCTTGAGCCCAGGAGTTGGAGGTTGCTGTGAGCTGTAATGCCACGGCACTCTACCCAGGGGGACAGCTTGAGGCTCTGTCTCAAAAAGAAAAAAAAAAAGAACCATGGAGATACAGAAGACAAGAAGAGCTACTTATAAGCAGCTATGTCTGAAGCATGAGATCATGACCGGTAAAGAGACTTGTTATCTCACTTGGATTTACAACCAAATGAAACTCAAAACACCAACTTCAGGAAGCACAATGTAAGGCAGGCGTCCTCAAACTACAGCCCATGGGCCACATGCAGCTAGCCTAGGACATTTATCTGGCCCACCGGATGTTTTCGTCCCCACTGCCTGTCCTGCTTAGCAGCCGACTCATCCCGGGGCCCGCAGTCCAGCCCTCCAATGGTGGGAGGGACAGTGAACTGGCCCCCTGTTTAAAAAGTTTGAGGACCCCTGATGTAAGGGCTAGAGCACTGCACTGAGAATACAAAGACTTGGAATCTAGTCCTCTTTCTCAATTATCACTGCATAAATGTCTTCACTTGTAAAATGAGAGAACTGGACTATGACATCTGGAATCCTCTTCTGCTCCTATACTCATTCCCTGAATCTATACTAAGTGAGGCCCAAGATTCTTTTTTTCTGTTCTCATATTAAGTTCCCTGAGGTAATTCAGCCAAATTTCAGAACCACTACCTAAAACAGGCATTTCTATGAATGAAAGATAATAAACCTGATCAGAGATAAGAGCCACCACAGAAAACACCACAGCATTCAACTCAGTGCTCCAAAACTTAACTGATTTTAATGCTTTTAGGAACCAATACTGTAGTCCCTCAAATGCAGCCACACCTTTCACAATAAATTAAATTGCACAATAAATTAAGCCTGGAAGGTGGTGTACATGCAAAACTACTTTCTTTTCAGTCCTTGAAAATACCAAGTTAACGAAAATAGTTTATTTGAACAAGCATAAGAAAGCAACTGCATGCCTTAGATATTGGGGAAATATCACATAACCTTCTGAATGTGTGCATCAAATTTCAATAAAATTGATCAATCCGTTCATTTTAAAAAGGCACCATGCCCTACCCTAGAAATCACCTATTAACACTACACAAATAAAAAGAATTAACTGTTTGCTTTCTGAATGCAATAATTCTATCCTTCAACACAAAAACATTTTAATAGGCATTGTGAGAGGGGCTTGCTCACAATGTGACTTGTTTAAATGTTTCCAATAACTAAAAGGAGGATTTTACCTTGCAAGGAATACTTCCGAGTCATACAGAATGAGCTTATAAAACTGTCAAAACATAAACTGTTGTCAAGTAAGTCTTAACTTTTGCATGTTTTGTTTTCAACTAAAATAATACTTTATAAATGCTCTATAATCCTATCGAAGATTGCCTGAATTTCATGCCATAAATATGATTAAGTATGAAAGACAATCTTTAACAGATGTATTTTAAAAGCAACTACCATCTTTTTATTCCGCAATTGGCTAGAAATAAATCTGTAAAAGCAAAGCATTACTTTCCACAGGGATGACTGTCACAAAACCTGGACATATGTTTTGGGAGTGGGGTTGGGGGAGTAACAACACATAATATAATGTTGGAAACTTCTAGGAATTTCTGGTAAAGCTGTTACCAGAACTGGCCAGAGAGCACCGTAGTACACCTATTACTAAAAGTAATCACGAGAACCATCTCAGCTTCCAGAGACTCCCTCTCTGGAGAGGACAGTCCGTAGTGACCTGGAGAGCAATTCCTTCCATGCTAGGGGATTCCTTGAATCTACACTCATGGCTCCCACAATGCTACTTCTCTTTCCTCTGGGGACTGGCACTTTGTAATAGTGACCAGACCACAACATCACATTCACCGAGGAAGTGCTGATATCTCTGATACAATATATTCTTGCCAGAGATTCATCAAAGACTTAAATTTAGTTTAGTTTTCCCCAATCCATCGTTCTTAGCAAATGTGGATTCTTTTTACTACTAACAACCACCATTTACTGGATATGTTCTGTGCCCAGTGAGAAGCACTTTTATATGCTAAGCAATTTTGTACTTACTGTAATTCCTTCAAAGTAGATGTTATCATCACCTCACTGCAGATGAAGGAATAGTTAATGAAATTACTTGCCCAAAGTCAGACAGCCAGTGACTATATTTGGGACGGAGGGGAACCTATCCAAGTTTATCCAGGCAGTTTTTGCAAAATACAAATTCCTCAAAGAAATGTTAAAACATAGTTTCTTTAGTTCTATAACTAAAGGAGTTACCTTAAAATGTCAAAAACTGAATTTTAAATGACTTGAATTCAATTACATGTTTATTAAAATATTACTCTTAACGTCTGTATCCCCAACATGTATTATTTGACTGAAAAATAAAGGATGGCAGACATGCATGTTTTGCACCAAATGGCACCACTCTCCTCCAGGAGGAGAGGAAATGTATGGGAGCATTCTGGGTTGTACCCATGTGGAGGTTACTAATCAGCCTTTAGTGGATGGGGGCTAAACAAAGGATTGTCTTGTCCAAAACGCTAATAGCACCCATGCAGAAACACGAAATTATAGGCTGGTTCAAAAGAAAGCCTTTCCTGGTAAAATTAATCCACCTGTTAGCTAAATTTACAAATAACTTCCTACTCAGTGATAGTTCGTTTAAAATATCTTAGAATACATAATAACTTTTTTATCCAAAACACCATTATTTCGGATTTAGGTGGGGATTTTATTTTCAAATACACTCACACACACACAGGGCTCATTTTACATATATACAGTTAATGCTGTTTTTCATCCCTTGGTACAACCAAGCAGCTCTCCTCCACTGCCTACCTGGTTCATTTTTTAATTCAATAAATGTATAGAATGGTATAATGTTAGAAGGAGATCTCTAACTGCATCTACTGGATAAGAATTTTGTTTCATTATCAAAAATATAATTTAAAATTTCTAGTTCCAAGGATCACTTGTGTCAACAGCAAATTTTAGACTGCCCTAATTCATTTCATTACCTGAGCTCTTTTCAGGGTCACTCTGCTAATGGTTTCTACTATTGTCTTAAAAACAATGATAAACTGACACTCTAACATGAATTTATTTACAAATAAAATGATAAATAATTCCACATCTGAAGACTGAAAAATATGTATGTATCTTGCACGTGGATCAGAATATATACTAGAGCAAAAGTTAAGTAGGAGGTATTCAGTCAAAACTGAGGCTACTCCTAAACAGAATCAAGTCCAGAAAGAAGACTTACTTCTTAGGGTTGGTAGATTTACAAAGAGACACTTTTACAAAGGTTTATTTTGGCAGTCCAGTCTTGCTTTAGTCATTGGCTAAAAAGGAATTAGTTCACAAGTTATAGAAATAATCACAGAATCTTATTACTGACATCCAAAAGTCTCTTTTTATAGTTGTAAAAACTAATGTACATGAGGCTCCTAAGACTACAGGAGTACTTTCTGCCTGGTTTTAAATGCTGAATTATACTACTTAGCTCTCAGCATTTAGTTAGATGCAGAGTACTGTTTCTTTAGATTTTATCTAGTCCCTGCAAGGTATACCAAAAGAGAAAAAGATCCGGGAGTTCTGAGGCTTGGTCTTTAGCACAATTTGAGACTCCCCTGCTGCCAAAAAACTGTGATTGACAACCTGAGCACTTCCAGTTCACTCTGCTCATAATCTCTCTAGCTGAACCATAAACTGAATAGCTTTAGCCAAGATTATAGAGAAGCAGTTTTTCTTTTCTTTTTTTTTTTTTTTGCAGTTTTTGACTGGGGCTGGGTTTGAACCCACCACCTCTGGCATATGGGGCCGGCGCCCTACTCCTTTGAGCCACAGGTGCCGCCTCTTTTTCTTTTATTGTTTGAGACAACTCTGCTGCCCTGGGTTGAGTGCTGTGCTGTCATAGCTCACAGCAACCTCAAACTCTTGGGATCAAGCTATCCTCTTGCTTCAGCCTCCCAGGTAAGTGGAACTGCAGGAGCCTGCCACAACACCCAGCTATAGAGAAGCAGTTTCCAAAGCATAAAGCGCCACCGCCAAATCCCTTGAAACTGTACTGCTGGTTAAAGGTCACCAAAAGTACTAAATCAAAGACTACAATGTACTTCTAAAAACTTATCCTCTCTAGATGTGATAGTGGTAAATACTTTATAGGTAATCAGCAAGGACAATGTATCTGCAGTCAGAAAACTTTGCAAGTCACACCACAATAACTAAGACAAATCACTTTACCTCTTTGTTTCTAGTTCTAAGGGTGTAGAATTCTAGATAGGTTTGTAACCACACAATGAATAGCTGAATAGCATTTTCATCTATTGTCTTTCAAAGACCCATGAGAACAAAATAAACATGAAAAGTAATTGATCCCTTCCTGTAACTATACTTTGAAAGATACTCTGAAATAGATGGTATTAAAAAAAGGATAAATTTGAAAGGCCAAAACGAAATTTTGCAAAGAAGTCTTTCCTGTGTACTTCAAGACTGCTTAGGGGCGGAGGGGAGTAGTTCTAACTGCCCTCAGTGAAAAGGTACAAATAGAATCCAATCATTCTGTCCCTTTCCCAACTCCTTATTCTCTCTAAAAATAAGTGTACTTTAACTTTCTGCTTAAGTTCTCAGTGGAAACAGAAGGTATTCTGCCTTCAAATTCTTCAGTGGATTACACCAATCCCCTCCCCCCAAAGCTGGTCTTCTCTCATTCACTTTTGCCACCATCCTCATGCTCCACAAAATTATCTTTTCAGGCTCGGCGCCTATAGCTCAACCGGCTAAGGCGCCAGCCACGTACACCTAAGGTGGCGGGCTCGAATCCCCAGCCCGGACCCGCCAAACAACAATGATGGCTGCAACCAAAAAATAGCCAGGCGTTGTGGCGGGTGCCTGTAGTCCCAGCTACTTAGGAGGTGGAGGCAGGAGACTCGCTTGAGCCCAGGAGTTGGAGGTTGCTGTGAGCTATAATGCCACGGCACTCTACCCAGGGGGACAGCTTGAGGTTCTGTCTCAAAAAAAAAAAAAAAAATTATATTTTCAAAGGCCATAGTCTGACTCACTCCAATGCCTACAAGCTTCACCACCTTCTCTCTGCTTTTAGGATAAAAGCCCTGCTGCACCTGACCCCAGATTTCCCCACATGCTTCTCCTTACACTCCCTCCCAGTTTCAACCATGCTAGCCCTCCTATTATTTCTCCAAAGATTTACTCTCCTATCTCAGGGCCTTGATATACGCTGTTCTCATACGCCTGGAACCTTCTTTTCATTCATACCTTCAGATCTCGGGTCAAAATTTATATCCTCAGCAATGCCTCCTTTGAATCTTCCATAATCATCATGTTGCTGGTAAACTCTTTTCATATCGCTGTTATTCCTTGAAAGCATATTTCACACTAGCATTATTATGATGAAAATCCATCTCCTGACCTTAACCATATACTCTAAGAGGCCAGAGACCCTGCCTATTTCCTAAACTCTAGTATCAGCACAATACCTGTTATATGGCATGCACTCAATATGTGCTAGTTGAATGAGTAAGGTAAATAAATATTATTCAAAAGTCCCTGTTACCTATCAACTTAGGCAATCCATCACAAACCTAGACTTTTGACTCCCCCAGAAGCACTGCTCCCCCTTCATCTTCAGCTTTCAAATCCTGTCTTTTCCTGCCTATAAAGTTATCCCCATTTCTCCATCTGTTCAAATCCCACACTTGCCAAGACTCAAGTTTTCCCTCCTCCAAAGTACTTCCCCATAGTGCCGGTTCATACATCTGTCCTGCTCCACACTTTCAAACCCCTTCATATTCTCTAATTGATAATTACATATAACTTCATAGCACCTTAATGCGTCCTGTGTGTTAACTTTTCTCCCCAACATTGATGCTGGACTGTGTACACCCCTCTCCACCACTCTCACAGCAATATTCATATTTGATTTTTCCCTAACATGCCAGAATTTTCCTCTCTTACTCCCCTATTTTTCTGATAATTCAATGTGCCTTATGTGACCTCCCTCAAGTTCCCTTTTCATGGGTTTTTTTGGGGGGAGGGGTTGCCGACCCTTCCCCCATTTTAGTGAACGGTTGAGTTCTCTGGGTCCCTGTCCTTTTCCTTCCTAGAAAGACCATGTATCTCCTATAGGGTCCCTGGAAGCAGTGAGGGGCTCCTATGCCCTTTAAACTACTCAACATACGAGTAAACCCAGTGAAGGCTCTTGCACTAGCTGTGACCTTACACACACCATCCCAGAGCCTCACCTGGGCCACTCTGTCACCTTTCATCCCCCTCCAACAGGCGGCGTGAACTCACTGTGACCCCCACACAGGAAAAAGGTCACGAGCCGCCGTCTCCCTCTTTTCCGCCTGTCATTAACTACCCCCAGGATTCTTTCTCTTTTTCCTTCTTTCCTCTTCCTTGGGGATGGAACCTAGGCCCCAGGTTGCGATGAACCGGCGCAGAGAAATCAGACATAGCCACCCGGCCAGCTCCAGCTCCAAAGCCACGGCCTGGGCCCCCACGCCTGCCCCCCATCCCTCCCAGAGCGACCGCAGCGCAAGCTGTGGCCTGACCAGGACTCCCTATCCGAGAGCCATCGCTCACTGACCCAGGAAGGTGTCAGACGAGGAAGCGGCGGCGGCAGCAGCAACAGGTACGGAGGCAGACAGCCTGGCAGACGTTAACGGCTCAACGCTCCATTCCCCCCCGACCCAAGCTCCAGCCTCTCGGCTTCCTCGACCCCAGCGCCCACAGAGCAAGTCACGTGCCAGCCGGAACAGTCAGCTGATCGCGGCGCGCGCCGCTCCGCCCACGCGCGCGCCAGTGCGCAGCCGCCGCCGCTGCTGGCCTCAGTAGAGGGGCGGGGCTGAGAGGCTCCGGGAGCCGAGGGGTCCGGGGAGGCGGGGCTGGCTGGGCCGCTCCGCGAAGGGTGGGGTCTGCGGCTGCACGCAGTGTGGCGGG
Organism: Galago senegalensis; assembly: GCA_963575145.1. NCBI lineage: Eukaryota > Metazoa > Chordata > Mammalia > Primates > Galagidae > Galago > Galago senegalensis. Next base: position 7,562 of record CAUYTI010021625.1, read on the forward strand.
CGGCGTGTCGTCAGCCACGTGGGAGCGTCACCGCCGCCACGCCTAGCGATACCCGGCTTGGGGTTGCTGCGGGTCGGAATTGGACTCCAGCACCCTACGCGGGCTTTGTTAGCCCCCTCTTCTGAGTAACAACCTTGTTAGTACATTTCATCTGATTCATTTTTTCCCTTGCAGTCCACTTCAACTTAATTCCATAAATGTCCATGAAGCATTAACTGAGCGCCAGGCATGTGCTCTTTCTTTTTAGCATTACCCAATGGAACGTATCATTCCTTGCCACCAGAACTCGCCATACGCAGATGAACCACATTAGATAATGCGAAACCAAAGAAAGATTCAGGACAGAAGGGAACAGGGGAAAGCATATCCTTCGGGGAGTGGGGGAAATAAGCACAGTGCTTTGTGGAGCCCTGCATATTTCATTAGCTTGGGAAGCTAGGTGGTATTAATTTAGAACATGAAGTTTTGGTAATAGTAGAAATTGAAAATTTGGAAATTTTGAGGTTTTCTGATTGTAATCCTTTTAGAGTTGCAGATGAACATGAAAAACTAGAGGGCAAAGGAAAAGACACACCTGGTGTTACATCTGGGGTTGTCTTCTTGGTAGCTGTGTGAATTCACACTTCTAAACTTTAGCTTCTTCACCTTACCACAATGGTGGTAATAATGCATTCCTTATAAAGGTATTGTGAAGATTAGATGATGAAGTATGTGTTTAGCACAGTGCCTGGCACATAGGAACACCCAGTTAGTCACCATTATTATTATAGATGTAGAATTATAAGACCTAGGTTTTCTGACCTATCCTATGCCTTTTCTACTTTGGGTCCCTGTAGAAAATCTCTCCTAGAAATGTGGTGTTAGCATGGACAGAAAGTAACAACCAACCAAATTATCCCCAACCTGAGGCTTTTCACCAGTTTTGGGTGAAGTTCAGTCAATTTCAATAAATAGTTCTACAACACAGTTTTAGAAACTTGTCAGGAATTACAGAGGGTTTATCTGCCACCACAAAATGAGCCTAAAGGCAATTTTTTGTTAGCTCAGTGTGGTTCTACAAAATTTCTGTGATTATAGAAACTTTATATACTTACTATAAGCACAGAACATTTCCCAGATTCTTAATTTTTGAATTAAAGTTTGCCTACTTCTGACCTAACACCACTTTCCAATGTTTTAATTACCATGTTATACTTGGGGGGCAGTATAGTAGAGTGCTTAATAAATGTTAGCTCTAATTATTATTAGGCCCAGTGTATCTGATTTGAAACTCTAGCAAATGTTTTTAACATAAGCAGGGGATGATTGGTTTTTAATGGCTTCTGGTAGTAAAAGAATGTTTTCACAAAGAGAGAGGAAGCTCACTTTTCTATGATGTATCCCGTGCAGATACCTTTCCTTGTATTATAAATAGAATAAGCACTGTCTGAGTTAAAAGCACTCAGAAGATGCATAGACTTTTTTTAAAGCCTGTAGCACCAAGTATTTCTAGGAGGTCTCCCATCTACTGCTAATCAAGCCTAACCCTGCTTACTTCCAAGATTGAACACATTCAAGGTGTTTTGGCTGTAGATACTGGCAACTTTTTTCAAGAAAAGAAACAAATTTTTTTCATTTATTTTTGCCTTATTGAAATAGTGAGCTTATTTAACTTGTATATTTTTGTTTCCCACCATTTCCATTTGTCTGATGACTGCTGCTGTATCACATTCTCCCACCACAACATTCCATACATACTTAAAAGCAAACAAAGGGTGGAGTCCCGTCTTTAAAAACTTAAGTGGCATTTTGGACAACACATTCTTGGCCACGGAAGCTGGACAATATTTATCCAACACAGTAGGGAAGGTCTCACTCTGCATTATAAAAAGGATAGCCAGATAGCAACTGTTCCAATGTGAAAGAAAGACAGACATTTTTAACAAACTGTTTCTTTTCTTAAAGAGACTTCTACTGCTAGAGATTTTTTTTTTGAAATTTTTATTTATATATATTCATGGGCTTCAAGAGCTATTTGCCAGCACTGAAGCCCATGAATATGAGGTGAAGTCAGGGCCTTCAGCACGCCCATCACTGAAGCAACACGGATTATACCCACCAAGATCCCTCCTGATCTCTCCACCCCTCCAAGTCTTCACTGTCCACCATTCCACACTCTGTTTCTGTATGTACGCATCCAGCTCCCACTTACAAGGGGAAACATGTAGTATTTGTCTTTCTGTGTCTGAGTTGTCACTGCCAGAGATCTTGAATATAGCCTCTTGGTCAGTAATCCAGAGCATTGTTCACATAAGTGAAGCTTTCATTTTGAAAAGAGGACCTACTTTTTTTATGCCTGCTTGCATTTTTGCTTTAATGTCTTTTTCAAAACTGGGAGTTTTTCCTAGGTTTTTTGCAGGATTCTTGACCTTTTAATCTTAGTGTTGATAGTCTTGAGTCTTTTTTATTTTGGCTTGATTTTTTATGCATTTCTGGATGTAATATCACATATAGACTTGTTCACTGGTGTTTTTCTTCAGTTTTCTTTTCGTCAAAATCCTCTTCTTTCTTCTCTTCATCATCATTTTCCTTAGGGACAAGTTTTACTTTTTCTATAGAAATGCTGCCATTTTGAGGACAAATCACTTTCCAGATACACTTAAGAGTTACACGTCCCCCCTCTTCATCTTCTAATGAAGATCTACACGATCCTACACAGCTACTAAGAGCTGTCCACAGGCAGTGAACCGCACTTCAACCATAAGACTACAGGTATTGTTATTTCTTTCTTTTTTTTTTTTTTTTTGAGACAGAGCCTCAAGCTGTCCCCCTGGGTAGAGTGCCGTGACATTACAGCTCACAGCAACCTCCAACTCCTGGGCTCTAGTTAGTTTCCTGCCTCTGCCTCCCAAGTAGCTGGGACCACAGGCGCCCGCCACAACGCCCAGCCATTTTTTGGTTGCAGCCATCATTGTTGTTTGGCGGGTCGGGCTGGGGATTCGAACCCGCCACCTTAGGTGTAGGTGGCTGGTGCCTTAGCCGGTTGAGCTATAGGCGCCGAGCCACAGGTAGTGTTATTTCAAAGCTTCCAAGGGAAACCATTGGCTGTGCAAACATTTTCAAAGCTGCCAGTGTTACTTTTATGGATTGCCTTCATAATTCATTGCCTCTGCTTTAATAATGTGCAATGCATCCTTTGCTCCTAAAGCAACTGTGCTTAAGGATAACTGGTGTTCATTTTCATCATTCTCCAACCTCCTAAAATGATAAGCTTTGCTGGCCTTTAGTTCATAACCAAAAGAGTTCTGGGGCCTCAGGATGCTCACGTCTACGTCCATCGAATTGTCCATAAGGGGGTGGCACATTCTTAGGTGGGAGAGAAGTCGGACAGAGCCAAGTGACCACATTCCAGAGAACAGCTGCACAGGATGGGATCACACCAGCAATAAAATTTTCTAAATTAAACAAAGTGGGAAAATAGTTTAAACTAATAGGGCAATAGGATTTATAACTCTTTTTCACTCCCATATATTAGTAAAAGATATCTTGAAAATTGTTACTTATTCACCTTAGAGAAATAAGTGACCTTGCTTAGGAAACTACTTTGATAAACTAATAGGATGGAAGATACACTGATTAATTAGAGGCAAAAAATTCAGAGAGATAACTAAGCTAGTCTTCATTGGAAAGGAATAGAAATTGGGGGGTGGAGAGGTGGGAGGAAGGTATAGGGAAGAGAGGGACAAAGAAAAGAGAAAGACAAATCACCAAGAATTTGTTTAAAAAAGACAGTTTAGGACTCCATGTGAGTTTTCTTCAATTGCCATTATGTAACTCCTTTGCCATCTGCCCAAACATTTAATAAATTCTAAGAACTTTTTTTTTTTGCATTTTTTTTTTTTTTTTGGCCAGGGCTGGGTTTGAACCCACCACCTCCAGTATATGGGGCCGGCACCCTACTCCTTTGAGCCATAGGCGCCACCCCTACGTGAACTACTTTTTTTGTAGAAATTTATACCATCTAGGTTATATTATATAAAGAGCTTGACAAATTGATAAAAACCATCCTAAGATCCCAAAAGAAACATGAGTAAAAAAAACACATGAGAAAAGAAGAAATACCATTAGCTAAAACATATGGGAAATTGTCACATCCCACTTCTGATACCACTTGTTAGGGCTCATGGGCCCGGCTTAAACTAGGTTCTGGCTGGGGACCACTAAGCTACCTTGCTCCAGAACAATTTCTCTTAGGTGCCTGAGGGCTATCTACTTTAGTTGGAGAGAGAGGGAGAGCATCTTTGAGAGAGTAAAGCAGTCTTCTTAGAAAGATAGATCTTAGTCTTTAGCAGAGCTTGGTAATCTTCAGCAGAGAGACGCTGTGCTGGCATTCTGCAGGCAGGAGAGGAGACAGAGTCAGAGTAAGCAAGTCCGTGATAGAATGCACATGCTTCACAACTGCCTTCTCCTCTTGCCTAATATAAGGCTGATCTCATGCCTCTCAACACCAAAGTTCTCATCTCACAAAGTCTCATGCTTGTTAGGAGAGCTAAATCCCTCTCCATGCCCTTTTCAACAAGGTGTTCCATTCTTGAGCTATAAAGGTATTTCTTTTTTTTTTTTTTTTTTTTTGAGACAGAGCCTCAAGCTCTCCCCCTGGGTACAGTGCCATGGCATTACAGCTCACAGCAACCTCCAACTCCTGGGCTCAAGCGAGTCTCTTGCCTCCGCCTCCTAAGTAGCTGGGACCACAGGCGCCCGGCACAACGCCTGGCTATTTTTTGGTTGCAGCCGTCATTGTTGTTTGGCGGGTCCGGGCTGGGGATTCAAACCCACCACCTT
>CAUYTI010021629.1:0-19107 GCA_963575145.1 Galago senegalensis
GTTTTAAATTTATTTTTTCAATTTTTTAAATTTGAAAAAAAAATTTTTTTTGCCCTTGAAACAACCCACACAAAAAAAAAAAAAAAAAAAAAAAAAAAGTCAGATTATAAACACATTAAGTAGTTGGAATATGGCACTTAGGCTTTCAAAGTGAAAATTAAGTTATTGTGCCATTCATTTCCCCTTTCAGTAAATTGAAATTTAGTCAGAAGTCTTCCCAAAAATTTACAGAGAGAAAAGGCAAAAGTATGAACTATACAGAAACAAGTGATTTTTACAAACATTTCTGCTGGGTATACCACATATCGGTTCTATTTTACAATTACATATTTTCACGCTCCTCTTCATTACTTCCTCATTGTACCAATTCTTCCCTCGCTAAATGAATGGTTAAAGTCCCTTTCAGCCAAAGAGTTCCTTTTTCAGCTATAGTTCTAAAACAACTCTACTTCAAATTGATTAAATATTAGGTTCCGTCCGTAAAAAGTCCCTTGAGGGTCTTTTCAAGCTCATGCATCCTTTAACAAGTAGCTGATTTGTATAGACTAGAAGAACTAAGTGAAATAGACTAATAATTGAAAATTCACTTAGAACAATACCGGAACTGACAGCATTCTGGGGAAGAGTGAGGTGAAGGAGTGGATGGATCCCTGACAGAGTTCCTCTCTGGAAGTGAACATGTCCCACTCTGAAGAACAGACAAAGACCCCAGAGGATTCCCCTCAGAAATAAAAAGGACCCCTTAGGACCCGTCACATTCCATACACTCTTGCCATCCTTCTCCACGAAGAATACATTTCCTTATCTTCATGCCTACAGGCTTATCGGAAGATACTATTACTAACATAGGAATGCTCAGACCGGAAACTAGACCTTAAACTAGCAAAATCTGTACTTGTTTGAGTGGTGAACCCAGATTCTTTTAGAATCAGTTCTCAGAGAACAGACCCAGCTGAGGGAAAGAGAGGTCAGAAGGAAGCTGGCATCTTTAATTCTCAGGAAGGTTCACCTTTAACCATAGGAATGTGCATCACCAACTCGCTTTCTCAAGCTTTATTCCATTAACATGTATTGGGCACCTGCTGCGTGCCAAGCCTTGTGCATTTAAAAGAAGTAACATAAGGGGAATTGGAGTGTCCAGAGAGAAGATGGGAGTGGGCTGCAATTTAGGGTAGGGTGGTCAGGGCGTACTTCACAGAGAGGGTGATGTTTGAGCACAATAATAATAATGCTATTAACGTTAATAATAACGTTCGACAACAATAATAATCCCAAGTACAAGCACCTGCCCAGTACTCTCTCCATTTGGAAAGGAGCCATATAAAGTCCTGACACTGGAATTTGAGCAGCAGGGCCAGGTTGGCCCGCCAAAGCAGCTCATGACGCAAAAAAAAAAAAAAAAAAGAGCTCTCACATTTTTCCGGATCTACTTTCTATTTCTCTCCACACCCAAAGAATTTTTTCTTGACTTGTAAATTTAGGAATTTAAGAGGCAGGAAGTTTTTTTATAAAAAAACAGAAATTTCTGCAGTACCAAGACCAATATTAAAACAATAACATGAACCCAGGCAGACCCTAGTTATGTCTTTAGCAGGTGTTTCTTGTCACTGGGCCTCCATCTCCCCTGTTTTTGTCACTATCTAACCGTCGGTGAGAAGCTAATGACCCAGAAGCAGGATCTGCTCTCTAATCTGTGGTGCCCCATACACAAGGAAATGGTGGTGCCCCTTATTCAAAAAGTATTCAAAATTCCAAGATGGTAACATCAGAGCTAAGTGCCGAGCCCTTCTGAGCATGATGCCCTGAATGACTTCATGGGTCACATGTGCAAGAATCTGGCCCTGCTGCTGTATTCCAGTCCAACCAGATATATTTTTCCCTGTTCATTCTACTTGCACAAGTGAGAGTGAAAAGAAAAGTAAACAGCCTGGACCTTGACCAAAGTCTACCTTAATGTGTTTGAATTACGTATTATTTAGAATTCTAAGGGTTTCTTAAAGTATGAATGGCTAGCCAAACTCATGATATACTGTTGTTCACCGCCATCCCTCACGGTTAAGACGTGGTTACAGGAAAAACTCCTAATTTGTCACAAGAAGGTGGTCCATGCAGGTGTAGCAGTCTTCTAAACCAAGACGTCCTGTGCCAGAATATTCAAACAAGAAAGCTGCCACACAGCTTTCCACGGTGCTGTCCCAAGATGACATGTTTCTTCCAGGGAGGGAAATGTTTCTTCAAACAAATACGCTATGCTACATTTCTTTGCCAAACGTAATAGCCCGCCCATAAAGGAGACGGTGTGATGGGGCATAATAATTTTGATAGCTCATTAAGGAAATTGCTTTTTGATAATGGAAGGTTTTTCCAGTGTGCAACAGAATGATAATGGTACTCTGCTAAGTCCTTTACCGACGAGGCCCCCGGGAGCTTTCCTAACACGAATGCGTCATCAGAAGGACAATCTGCTTCTTGAGAAGACTGTGACTAAAACAAATTAGAGAATAAGCATCTAAGACTAACTGGACTATCAACAAATGCAGCATCGTTTGGGGTGAAAGTTCAAATAGGACTTCCACTTCTTAATCTGCAATCACAAATTACCTAATCTGTCTTAAAAGGAGAATATTTTTATTTATTGTTATGGCGGTGGTATGCTGGGAAGATACTTCATGAAAATTTCAGAAGTCTGCTTACCTGGAGCCCTAGAGCAGATATTTAGGGCTTCCCTAAAATATCATCAAAGTATTCTGAGTGAGGCCTGTACTTAACGGTTTTTATTTGTCTGGGATTCACTCACACCATTTAAGACACAGAACAAGGTCATCCATGGACGGTCTGAATGGAAATCAAAACTGGCTTCTCACCTAAGCATCGACTTTTCAATGTGTGACTGCATCAGTGACTGATGTAGGATGACATAACATAGTCAAATGATTTACAACAGCTATTCCTAATTTCCTATGTCAATAAATTTAGAATATAAAGGGCATCCCAAGCAAAAGAATTCTAGATTACTAACAAAAATAACAGCAAGTATTCTTACATAGTGATTAGGCTTTTAAAAAATAAAAACTGTCTTGCTTGATGACTTGGGCTATAGAAAATTAATAGAAGTAAAAACGTTCACATCTGTTATCTCTTTGCTATAAACAATCTATGAGTATTTTATTTTTATGATTTGGGATTCATTGAGGGTATAAAGAATTAGGTTATACTGATTGCATTTGTTAGGTAAAGTCCCTCTATAATTGTGTTGTGCCCCCATGAAGTATGTCATACCCTGTGACCACCCATCCTCCTCCCTCCCTCATTCCCCTGCCCCCACCATGTGTTAAGTCATCTACTGCCTTCACATTAGAATTGAGTACATGGGATTCCTGCTTTTCCATTCTTGTGATGCTTTACTAAGAAGAATGTGTTCCACCTTCATCCAGGTTAATACAAAAGATGTAAAGTCTCCATCTCTTCTAATGGCTAAATAGTATTTCATGGTATACATAGACCACAGCTTGTTAATCCATTCCTGGGTTGGTGGGCATTTAGGTTGTTTCCACAATTTGGCGACTGTAAATTGAGCTTTGATAAATAGTCTAGTGCATTTGCTATGAGTATTTCAAAAACAGATGTTGGCCAGGCACAGTGGCTCATGCCTGTAATCCTAGCACTCTGGGAGGCCAAGACAGATGGATTGCTTGAGTTCAGGAGTCCAAGACCAGCCTGAGTAAGAGTGAAACACCATCTATACTAAAAACAGAAAAACTAGCTGAGTGTTGCAGTGGATGCCTGTAGTTCTAGCTACTCTGGAGGCTGAAGCAGAGGGATCATTACAGCCCAAGAGTTTGAAGTTGCTATGAGCTAGGCTGATGCCATGGCACTCTCACCTGGAGCGACAGAGTGAGACTCTGTCTAAATAAATAAATAAAATAAAATATAAGCAGATGTTACCATTCCCATTTTATAGCTGGAAAAACCTAAGGCCAAGAAAAGTTACAGGATTAGTTAAAGGTTGGAACTTGAACCCATTTTTCTGCTTGTCAGATTCTCTGACCACAGCATCCTGATAAATTCTTCTAAACATCAAAACTGAAATGCCCATCCCTGAACTACCTCAGATTTCTGTTGTTCTCTGTTATGAAAGAGTTTTAAGGGCAGCCAAGAGAAGAACCTATGGTGGTCCTACTTTGCTTAATCACATTTCTTTTACTTTTCTTGATTTTTTTAAAGAGGCAAATACGGATATATAATTTACCATCTTTATCATTTTTAAGTGGTAATAAATGCATTGACATTCTTTGCTTGTGCTTCCTTTGCTTTTCCCATCCCTGCCTTCCCAGCCTCTGGTAATAGCCAATCTCATCTTCATTTTCATGAGGTCCACTTATTTTTTTTTTTTATTCCCTGCCTATAAACAGTAACATGCGATTTTTTTCTTCCTGGCCTGGCTTATTTCACTTATCATCATGGCCTCCAGTTTCACCCATATTGGTGCAAATGCTTGGATTGCATCCTTGTTATTGATGGATAATATTCCATTGTGTATACTTAGCACATTCTCTTTGTTCATTCATCTGCGGATGGGCACTTATGTTGCCCCCTATTTTGGCTGTGATGAATCGTGCTGCAAGAAACAAGGAAGCTCAGATGTCTCTTTGATACATTGATTTTCTTTCTTTTGGTGTATGCCCAGCAGAAGAGTTACTGAATCATTGAAATTCCATTTTTAGTTTTCTGAGTCACCTCCATACTGATCTCCATAGTGGCTGTACGAATTTATGGTCCCACCAACAGTGTGTGAGGGTTCCTTTTTATAAACATCCTTTCCAGCATTTGTTATTGCCTGTCTTTAAGAAAAAATAATAGATTTAGGTGATATGAGGGCAGTTTTATTACATAGACATACTGCATTGCAGTAACCATCACCTGAATAGAGCACCTTGTCCCCAAGAGGTAATAATACCTCATCTGTCACTCCCTGCCACCTTCCCACCTCTAGGATTCTCCAGCATCTCTCTATGTCCACCTGTAGACATTGATCAGCTCCTACTTACAAGTGAGAACACGGTGCTGTTCCCTGTCTTTTTGACACAAGCGTTTGAACTGGGATGAGATGATATCACATCATGGTTTTGATTTGCCCTTCTCTGCCAACTCGCGATGTTGAGCATTTTTCATATACCTGTTGGACAGCTATATGTCTTCTTTTGGGAAATGCCAGTTCAGATCTTTTGCCCATTTTTAATCAAATTATTTATTTATTTATTTATTTATTGCTATTGAGCTTAACCACATTTCCGAACCCCAAACAGTCCTCTACCCCCTACATTCTCCTCTCCAGTCTACCAGGAGCAGAAGTGGGCAAAAAGAGAATATGGTGCCATTTCTAAAGCATGTGTCATTGTTTTAAGAGGGTTGGAATAGAATAAAAGTCATTTTTCAGAGCAGCCAATATTCTAGGATATTCCTTTCTCACCTCTCTCCATCCCTCCTCCGTTGCAGTCTTTTCCCTTCGGCTAGCACTTCTTAATGCAAAGGCATCTTTGTCTCTTTCACCGTTCCCCCAGCAGTGAGCTCAACACTAGCTAGAGCGCGCACACACACACACACACACAAACAAAACAAAAATGAAACTGTCCTTAGGGTGTGAATGAATGAATGAGCAAATACAATCACATTGATGGGGGAAACTAATGATTGTCTGGCCTACTAACAGATTTCCTTTCACTGAAGACCTGGCCAAGTTTACCATCACCCCTTGATTATTCAGGGACTTGGTTTGTGTTTGTTGTTTATCCTTGTTTTGTTTTGGTTTGGTTTGGTTTGGTTTTGTCAGTGTTCATTAGAACGAACAAGAAAGGACAGACAAAGGAACAGAAGAGGAGAGAACAAGCTGCGTTCCATTTAGAACCGTTAGAATGTGTTATGAGGTTGGGAGAGAAACTAAAGTGATTGCATCAAATGAGGTGTAGAAAACGTCCACTTTTCACTTCACTCCATAAGTAGTAGTGAAAACCATGCCCAATGGCTAACTTCAGAATTAGGATATTTCAAAGCTAGGTGCAGACATAATCAGAGGACTAAAAGAAAACTTAGAAGTCTCTTTGACCAGAATCCCACCCTCTGTATACCATATTCAATAGCTGCACACCCCACTTCTCCTTGAGCTCTTCTATAGTAATATTAGGTGGATAACCCCAGAACACTCTGTACCCCTGGAGAGCAGCCTTCTCTGGGTTATGAGCTCAGACATATTGTTCCAAAGCCTGGTTCCTTTAACTTCCACACAATAGTGGTGACTCCAGCCCCTGAAGCCAGGCAGTTTCATTTTCTGGATTTCAATCATTCCTCATAGGAGGGACTCATTCTAGAGACTCTCCAAAACGTCAGTTGTCAGTGTCATAGGTTGGTGCTGAAAGCTGAACAGAGTGCCATGGTGCTGTGATGTCCTTCATTTGGGAAATTATAAAGATGTCTCTGACCAGTCCAGAGCCCCATGGTGCTGCGATGTCCTTTATTTGGGAAATTATACTTCTACTGACATACTTGGCAAGCAATAAGATGTGCTCTAAAAAGCATCACCCTTGGAGTTACAGAAAATTGGGTTCAACAAACCACCACTAGACCAACTGTATGACTTGAGAAAGTAAAAAAAACTCTTCAGTCATAATATTCGGGGTTGCTAAAGTGAGGAATAAGAATTAATTTATAAAAGTTCAGTAAAGAAGTCAGATGCACGATGAACGTGCAAAAATCAATAGCTTCTAAAAAATAATACTTATCAAGAAAATATACTATGGAGATATCTCATTCCTAATAGCTACAGAGCAGAACAAAAACTGTTAAAACCTAAAAATAATCCTAATAAAAAGGGTGCTGGATTTACAATTTTAAAAGTTTACATGTTTATACCTGTAAGAAAATGTGCAGGATTCATAGAATGAAACTTTTGTGGCTGAAGGTGCGTACCATTTCTAAATGTGCAGTTTGAGAACAGAGACTCTGTCCCAGATTTAAGTTTAGTGCAATTCCAATCAAAATCGCTACGGAAGCATTCTCATTCATTACTAGTAAAAGCGTGAAAATTGCTAGGACAATTTAGCAACTGGTTTTAAGAAGGCTCAAATATTGTTTTATCCTTTGACCTAGAATTTCGTTATAAGAAACATTTAAAAAAGGATTCACGTGAAAATGCACATTCTAAGACATTCATGGTATAACAGAATCATTTTTTGTGGTACAAAAGTAGAAACAAACTCTGTCACCAAAAAAAGAGATTAGCTTAATAGATACAGTGGGTGTGGGGAGGTATGTGTGCAATGGAATAATATAGAGCCAATAGACATAACTTAGAAGACTATTTAATCACATGATATCTCATTATATTCCTCAAATATTGAAACAATTCATATTACTAAACATGTAAAATTTATCTCAATTTCATGCAAACTATAATAAATCATGCAGATTCAAATCATATGTAGTATTATCAATCTCTAATTCTCCCTGGATAGCGATGATTATTATCAAGAGTAGCTTTTTTAATTCCCTGCAGGGGTATAGTTTTGTTCGTTTGTTTTATTGTTGTTTGTTTGGTGAGTTGGTTGATTTCTTTGATTTTGTGGGGAATGAAGAGAAATAAGCAATTAATTGAAAAAATAGAATTAGAGAAAAATGAAAAGTCACCCATAATTCTACTACTTTAGAAATAAGTACTGGCAATAATCTGATGTGTTTTCTTACAATCTTTTTTCAATATACCCAAACCAGATATGTGTACACATGCTTACATAAACACACATGCTCAAACTAAACAGAAACATGTATATACAGTTTGGGGTTTGATAAAAGTCACGTTTGATAAAAAGTAATAAAGGAAAACTTGCCAAATAAAATGTTAATTTACCTTGTTGAGTCATGATCTAAACTGTGTAATATTAGTACCCAAATCAATAATGAGAGAAACCATATAGACTGGAACCAGACCTTAATGTATATTTTAAAATGTGGTAAATAATACAAGTTATATTCTTAAATCAATGTATTCTTTTAAAATTTCAGATAATTAGTTAAAAATGTAGAAAAACAATTAGATCCTCAGCATCTACCCTAAATCAAAATAAATTCAGCTATTTTACAGAAATTTTTTTAATCTTTAGAGAATTGGAAGAAAACATGTGTGAATAATTCCTGAGTCTTAGATAACAAATGATATTAAAGACATCCAAGCAATAGAAAAAAAAATTTCAGTACTTCTAAAGACATCATAAATACAATTTAAAGGCTTATAAGAAAAAGTATTCACATCTCATACAACAAATAAAAAGTTACAATCCCTAATTGAAAGAGCTCTTACAAATTATTGAGTGAATGATTGAAATGCTTTACAGAAAAATGACTTGGCATTACAAATAGTCAAGGTAAAAAAAAAATAACTCTTACAAATAGCCAAGAAAATTATGAATAATATTTGGCCACTTTAATTTCGTTAATCTCATTACAGTATCACTGAAATACTATTTTATTTTGTTCAAAGTGGTAAAATATTTTTACTTGAAATATTCATAATTAGTAAGAGAGACGATGGACACTGTTTTCTGAAAATATGCATCAAAACAACTTTTCACTAAAGCGTGTTATCAATTTGTATCAATAATCTTTGAAACATCTATACCCCTTGACTTAGTAACCGACTTCTAGAAGCCTATCCTAAGGAAATAAGCAGAGAAATGTGGCCTCAAATTTAGAGGCAAGAAACTTCATTACACAATTATTTCTAATCGAAAAAGATGCAAAACAACCTAAAAGCCAGAAAGAGGCGCATAGTTAAATAAGCAATGATATTTTTAATATAATATAATTTTTTATTTTTAAGAAAATGCAATTACATGGGAAATACTCATGGCGTAATATTAGTACAAAACATTAGCACCCCAAACTGTATATACATGTACCTGTTTAGTTTGAGCATGTGTGTTTATGTAAGCATGTGTACACATATCTGGTTTGGGTATATTGAAAAAAGATTGGAAGAAAAGACACCAACGTATTGCCAGGACTTATTTCTAAAGTAGTAGAATTATGGGTGACGTTTACATTTTTCTCTAAAATTGTCTGAATTTTCTAAATATTCTACAATTAACAAATTCTAGAAAGTTTTATAGTGTATACTTATCAATAATAAAATTAATCATAATTTGGATTCATAATCCCAAGATGTTTTGAAATCTTGATTTGGTCATCTTTTATTGCCTCATTTTCCAAATCTGGCTGGTCGCTAAAGTCACCAGAAACGGATTTTTTTTTTTAAGACAGAGCCTCAAGCTGTCACCCTGGGTAGAGTGCTGTGGCATCACAGCTCACAGCAACTTCCAACTCCTGGCTCAAGCGAGTCTCCTGCCTCAGCCTCCCAAGTAGCTGGAACCACAGGTGCCGGCCACAATGCCTGGCTATTTTTTGGTTGCAGCCATCATTGTTGTTTGGCAGGCCTGGGTTGGATTCAAACCCGCCACCTTAGGTGTATGTGGCAAGCACCTTAGCCACTTGAGCCACAGGCACCAAGCCCAGAAACCGTTTTTAACATAAAACTTCCACCCTACTCCAAATTCATCCTATAATTCTGATTCAGAAGGTTACCACAGGCCAGGTGTGATGGCTCATGCCTACAATTCCAGCACTTTGGGAGGCCAAGGCGAAAAGATCTCTAGTAGGCCAGGAGTTCAAGACCCACCTGGACAACACAGAGAGACCTCTTTACAAAAATATTTTTTAAATTAGCCGGGATGGCAGTGCATACCTGTAGTCCCATCCACTTGGGAACCTGGGATAGGAGGATCACTTGAGCCTAGAAGTTTGAGGTTACAGTGACCTATGGTGGTGCCACCACACTCCATCCTGGTTACAGAGTGAGACTCTATCAATAAGTAAATAAACAAACAAATAAGGTTACCACAATATGTCTATGTATTTGTTTGTTAGGTTTGATTTTGGTTTCCTATTTATCTTCCTACAGGGCATTTGTTTTAAAAACTTTTTAAGATAGTCACTTTTGAACAAATATTCCTTTCTGTTGATATTTCCACAAATTTCCAAAAGAATAAACTAAGAAACAGTCAAAATCTATTGTGAAACCAAATATACTGCATTTCCATGATCTGGATACCTTCGTTCCTTGGTTCCTTCACCTATGTAATGGAAAAAAACATGATTCCGATCTCACAGAGATTTAGAATTTATACATTTGTGAACTTTAAGTAGTTCCCAACACAAAAACTTTTTTCAGTAAATGTTAGCTATTATGATGATCAGTATTATCTTCATCATCTACAGATCTTGAAAAAATTAATCTACAAGAAATAATGCAGGTTTTTTAATGCTTTGTTTTTAATAATTGAATGCTACTGACTAGACATTTCTTTTCTAAATCCGATATTCCTTGTCTAAAAGTAATTTATTCTACGACTTTGCTGAGAATTAAACAACACATTCACCAGTCCTTAAATTTCCATAATTCACCTTTTTCCCTCTTCAAAAAATTGGAGCATTTGACATTTTCTATTTTCTGATATCTTTTCACCTCATCCAAGATTCCAAGGAGATTACTTAACATTATTTTTCTGTCATGCCTATAAATTTTTCTACCTCCTGAAATGAAACTTATCAGAGACAAGAACACAACAGTAACTGTGTTTTTTGGTATTCTCTTTTCTCTTGGGCTTCAATTTCCCTTTAAGCATTTTTGTTCTACCCTGTAGGATCAAGATTATTCTCCTTAATCAAAAATATGGAAGTACAGTCGGAGTAGATGAGCTGTATTTTGTCACCGTCATTCTAATATTACAGTATGTTTCTCAGCAGTAGTTTTATTGCCTTTATCTGTTTGCTCTCAGCATCACACACACAGACACACTTTCTTTTTGTGTCCCCAGTGCTGTTCATGAATTACACGTCTTCACATCACCCTGGATTTAGACCTTATTGACATTTTTACAAACAGGTGCCACCCTCTTTATGCCGTGTCCCACGAACTCATTGGGAAGCCCTTAGGGATAGTAAACTATTTGGTCTGATTCTTTTCTAGTGCCTTTCTTTCCTTCTTACCCAAGATCAGTTTTAATTGTGCCCACGTTTCCATGTGTACATTGTCCATTCTTTATGATCTGTCTTCCCTATTAAAAATGTTGTCTTTTTCTTCAAGGATTTTTTCAAGAATGTTTTTCAAGAATTTTTTTAAATCTACTGTCATTGAAATCTACCTATGCCCAAGATTCTTTTCTAGGAATATTATTAGCACATCTAATATACTACATCACATAATAGTAGTATATACTTATACAACATGTAGATGTTATATGTGATGTTTTGATGCAGGCATACAATGTGCATTAATAGAGTCAGGGTAATTGAGGTATCCATCCCTTCATCACTTCAAGGATTTATCAGTTCTTTGTATCAGGAACATTCTCATTGCTCACTATAGTCACTTTGTTGTGGTATCAAATATCATTTATTCTATCTAGCTATATTTTTGTACCCACTAGCCGCCATCACTTTATTCTGCACCCCCACACACACTTTATTCCCACCACACTCCCTTTCCCAGGCTCTGGTAACTATCATTCTACTCTAAGTCTACATGAGATTAATTGTTTTAATATTTAGCTCCCACGTAGGAGTTAGAACATGCAAGATTTTTCTTTCTGCTCTGGGCTTACTTTGTTCTCCAGCTCCATCATGTTGTTGCAAATAGTAAGATTTCATTCTTTTATGGCTATATAATATTCCAGCATGTGTGTGTGTGTGTGTGTGTCTCAATTTCTTTATCTGTTCATCCATTGATGGACACTTAGATCAATTCCAAATCTTTGCTTTTGGGAATAGTGCTGCAAAAAACATAAGAGGACAAATATTTTTCTGATATACTGAATTCCCCTCCTTTGAGTATTTACCCAGCACTGGGATTGCTGGGCCACATGACAATTCTATTTTCAGTTTAGGGGAACCCTCCACACTGTTCCCCATAGTGGTACTAATTTACATTGCCACCAATGGTGAGTGAGGGTTCCCTCTTTCCACATCCTCACCAGCGTTCATCATTGCCTGTCTTTTTTATAAAAGCCACTTTAACTTGGGGTGAGTTGATAGCTCATTGCAGTAGTGACCTGCATTTCTGATAACTAATGATGTGGAGCATTTTTTCATATACCTGTTGGCCATTTGTATATTTTATTTTGGGTAATGTCTGCTCAGACCTTTTGCCCATTTTTAATCATATTATTTTATTTTTTTTTTTTTACCTATTGAGATGTTGGCACTCCTTGTATATTCTAGCAATTAACCCCTTGTCAGATGGGTAGTTTAAAAATATTATTTTATTTTATTTTATTTTATTTTGCTTTTTGCCATTCTGTGGGATGTCTCTGCCCTTCATTAATTGTTTCCTTTGCCGTACAGGAACTTTTAAATTTGATTCTATTTGTCCAGTTTTGCTGTGGTTGCCTGTACTTTGGGACAACCACAAATGATTTATTACTCAAAAAATAATTGCCCAGACCAACATCCTGACATATTTTCTTTTAGTAGTTTTATAATTTCAAGTCTTAGATTGAAGTCTTTAATCCATTTTGATTTGATTTTTGTGTCTAGCAAAAGGTAAAGGTCTAGTTTCATTCTTCTGCATGTGAATATCCAGTTTTCCCAGCACCATTTATTGGAGAGACTGTCCTTTCCCACTGAGTGTTCTTGGCATCTTTATTGAAGATGAGTTCACTATAAATGTGTGGATTTATTTCTGGGTTCTCTCTCTTCCATTTGTCTATATGTCTGTTTTTCTGCCAGTACCATGCTGTTTTGGTTACTGTAGTTCTATAGTATAATTTGAAGTCAGGCAATGTGATTCATCCAGTTTCATTCTATTTGCTTGGGATGGCTTTGGCTATTCTGAGTCTTTTGTGATTCTGTATAAATTTTAAGATTATTTTTTATACTTCTGTGGAGAATATCATTGGTATTTTGATGGGAACATCCCTTTCTTCCAAGGTTACCATTATTTACACATCAACATCCAGCTCTGCATTGTTGAGAATATTTAATTCAAATAAGCAGCTTCTACTATTGTTTTTTTCATACCCTAAGCATTGAAAATAGTCACAAAGCTAGTCATGAAGTTATAAGATACTCAGTTTTCAGTAGAATTAATCAGAAAACATTTGCTTAATTGAATTCACTCATCAATCCTTCTAACTTGCCTCTTCCAGTTGTTTCAGCTGATTTAGGAAAACACTTATCTCCTTTCCTTTGTCAGGTAGTATGATGGCTTCTATTTTTATTTACTTTTATCCTTGTCTAAATACCCACAACCATGTTTTCCCTTTTTCTTCTCTCTCTCTCTCTCTCTCTCTCTCTCTCTCTCTCAGAAATAAAACAAGCCCAGGACTAAGAAGCAAGATCTGCCCTCTAGTCTTCACTCTGCTACTAAGAAGGTCATTTAACCTCTCCAGGTTTCAGACTCTTACATGTAAAATAAATATTTAGACTGCAGGATCACTAAATCTCTTACAACTTGTGGTATCATGATGCAGAGACTGCCCCTCATTATCTGTTTATTTGAAGTGGCACGTGACCTTCCCTTGCTCCATTCAGTTGTGTGGCCCAGATATCAAGCTCTATTATAAACAATATATAACTGACCCCAAAATAAACTTCCACATGGATGCCCTCCTCCCCCTCCTAGGCCCCTTAAATGCAGGTGCTTCATAGAGTATCTGTCTTTAGACCTCCTTTACCTTTCATAAAACATCTCCCTTCCAAAACTCCCACATCTTTATTTCCAGCTCTGACTCCTCAACCATCTCCATCCAACATTCCAGCACCTACCAATAAGTCCACCTACTTGTCCCAGGGACACCCCAGACTTAGGGTGAATCCATCATTTCTTTCTCCCAAACTCTTTCTTCCTTCACCTTAATTTCCTATTTCCATATGTCAATTACCTGGACTTAAAGCCTGGTATTTCAATTGATCTCTCTCTCTCTCCTAAACCCATGTCACCAGTGCAGGTCCTGCCATTGTAGCTCTTGGTATCTCTGACCTCCACGCTCTCTGTGCCTTCTTGTTCAGACTCTCATGGCCTTATGTATGAGTTGTGCAGTAGCCCTGCTGATTCTCCTCTTCAGATCATCCCCCTTCAATATCTTCTACACAATGGAGGCTATATTAAACTTCTTAAAACAAGATTTTAACTCTACTATGCTCCTCCCTCTACTGTTCCCTGTTTCAATGCACAAAGAAACTCCAAACACCTTGTCATGTTATTCAGTATCTTCTGATCTATCTTCACACAGTCATTCATAATTTCCCACTACTCCCTGTCCAGTAACTTAGATCCCAGGCTCAGTGTTCCAGATAACTTCCGAATGTTCTAGTTTTCAGGCCTTTGCTTACATCCAGCCCTTGACTGGAGGCTGTTTCTTCTCCCCACTGCCCAGTAGCACCCAATTCAGGTGCCAATGACATCAGCTAGAAGTAACTTTCCCTGTCTCCCCTCAGCCCTCATAGTACCTTACTTGTGCCTTAGTAATAACATGTATTTCATGTTATTCATGTAATATAATTATTTCATGTAATATAGTCTAAGATGACTATAGTTACTTACACAAATGATTTTCTTTCTTTATGAGAACAGAAGCTCCTCAAGGAAAATATCTACTTTGGAATAATTTTTAAACACTACACGACTGTTAATGTCACCTTGAATATAACATTTGTGCCTAAGTACTTAAGTACTGGATGAATTAATAATTGTACAACTCAAGATCAACCCTGCCTTCTTGACAAAATTACTCACCTTAGAATATTAGCTAACAATTAATCAATGATAGCTCCAAAATAATCACACTCTTAAATATTGTGCTTACTTTTATCAAATATGGGATTGTGGTAATATCATTGGATCATAGGTAATCACAGTAACTTTGTAGTTCCATAAGATAAATAAATTAAATTAATTTTCAAAATAATTAAGAGATAGCTTTTTATAGAATGGGAATTTGTGAATATCAGTTACTCAAATAGGTTAAGTCAGACAGCTAAAATTCTAGGCAAATGTTCATTAGACAAAAAGCTTAGGTAACTGAACATTGAGAAGTAAGTAGCCATACAAGTTATTCAACCAATTACATTAATAACCATGATGATTCCATAGTAACCACTAATATCTGTTGTACCAGGTTACAACAGCTATCTATACAGGTGGTTCATCTTCCAGGGAAATTTTAGGGAAGCAGATGGCATTTCACATCTATTTATTCTATGATAATGTGGGAAGGAATTAGCTGGTAATGAAAACTTTTGGTACACTAACAATAGACGTAGATATCCAACTTAATGTTGACCTATTGTTTATCCTACCATACTAAAACTAAATTATTGTCATATTATTTTTTATTAATGCTAATAGAGTCCTGTGAAATTTGACTAAAGGGTAATAACTTGCTGCTGATGGGTATCTTATGAGGAAAAATACTCTTATCTTAAAATAAGATCATGACTATAACATTAGAAAATTACCTTCTTACCTACCTAGACTGATATAAAAGAGGCATCACATTACCTCTGAGTGACAAAACATTGGGATTCCTTAGCAACCCTTATATGAGCCTGATGTTGCTAAAACAATTCAGATGCTCTGCCTCTACCCACAGCTTCAATTACCTAATGACTAATCACAAGATGAAACCGGCCCAAACTGGTGATCAACAGGGCTGAGAAGGCATTGCTGAGTCCACAGTCCTCGTCCACCAAACCCTCTTCTCTATAGACTACTCATGGAGAGTGTAGTTACAGCACCAGCATCCAGGGAACCAAAAATCTGCTCCCTTCTAGTGAGAGGTCCCACTTGGCCTCCAATCCACAGTACTACATGATGGAGAGGACAATGAGACTCTCCATCATGACTAGTTTGACTAAATTCCCACTCAAGGAAATGAATGATACAATGAATTGGCTAAAAGTGTGAAGGCTGTCCTCAAACTGCCTGGGTTCAAATCCTGGCAAGTTACTCTCTCCTAAACTTTCATTTCTTCTTTGTGAAATGAGAATTATTATAGTGTCTCTTTGTTATGAGGACTAAGTAAAACTGTGCCTGTAAAATATTCACTAAAATGTTTGGCACCATAAATTTAAAATGTAACTAATATCTGTTCAATAACAACCTTTAGAACGTAGTGGAAAATTGACTCACAGAGTTTTCTGTTACTAATAATCCAATTTCATTCAAAGAAAGGAGTGATTCTGAAGATCTTTTCTTGTTTCCTAGCTGTTAAAAAAAAAAGACTGCTTATGAAACTGAAAAAGTGACGCTGATGAAGGCGTGCATTTCTTTTTATACACAAAGAGAAATAATGACACAAAGTTGGAGACCAATGTGTTGTTTTCCTTCAACAAATATACCTGAACTTATACATCAAAAAAGAACTTTTATCTTCAAAGTAGTCACATCAGGAAGCCATGCGCTTATTTCAATAATGCTGCCAAATATTTTTGGAACTCTTTCTTCTAAAT
Source organism: Galago senegalensis (assembly GCA_963575145.1). NCBI lineage: Eukaryota > Metazoa > Chordata > Mammalia > Primates > Galagidae > Galago > Galago senegalensis. Next base: position 16,555 of record CAUYTI010021629.1, read on the forward strand.
TACCTTCTCAGCCTGCTTCAAATTCTTTTGGATGTCTTTATTGGCAACAAGATTTTGTTCTTTGGGAGTTTTCAATTTTGAAAGCAGATTTAAAACCAACACTTATGAATAAGATGGAGGAGAAGGTCACCTCTGATTAAAAACGAGGAAAGAAAGACCTTTTTCCAGGGCCATGCAAATATCTCAAAAATTTCCAGACAGGGAATCTCTGAAACATTTCAAACCAATGAAAGGATTGTCAGAAGGAACGTGCTGTTTTCTGTGTGATTAACAAGTTATATGTTTATTTATTTAATGTCTAGAGCACTACACAGTGAGCACTGTTCCAGGAACTTTTACACACATGTGAACTAGTTCATTTAATGCTCAATTCTTATGAGGTAGGTACTCTTAGTATTCCCATTTAACAGATGAGATCACTGAGGCAGAGAAAAGTTAAGGATCTTGTCCAAGAACACAAAGCTAGTAAATGGAGGAGCCACAAATCAATCCCAAACTGTCTACTGAGTATATATGCTATATGTTCTAGAACGTATAATCTGTGTATTAATACCTATGCTGTCTAACTTTCTCAAAGCAATGTAAAAATTTAAACATGGTAAAAGATATAATTCTTCATGAGTTTTGTTTAATTTCAGCTAAAAGCTTTCCTAGTGTTGGGAAGTATTATCTGAATTCTTTTTTCTCTATCTTCTTCTCATAGCAAGTTATACAAGGAAGAAACAGTCCCACTTTCTAGCTTCCTTTGTTCCCTGACCATCCATAGGCTATCCTATTTTCCATGGTAAGCAGATCTTTCACCCAGAAACTTCTTCAGCCTTGTGCTGGGAACAGTCTCTCTTCTCTCAGTGTTACTTCATGTCTATTTCAAAACTCCCTCCTTAAAATTCACTTTTTCCATTGCATCACTCAGTAGGTCAATCTTGCTAGACTAACAAGAAAGAAAGAAGAGGGAAGTGAGTGAGGAAAGACGCTAAACTAGTTTTAAGGCCTCTTTTCATATTGTTTCCTATAAGCAAAATGCTTGGAACGTTTCCCTTCAACCTCCTTTCCTTTAAAATATGAGTTTCCAAAACAGCTTCACACCAATGCCAAGAGTACATTGCTGGCCGGCCGTTCAGATAATGACGGTAATCCCAAGGTAACCTAGTTAAACAAATTTTAAAAAAATTAAATATGCTGGAATTCTTTTATTTCAGGATAAAAGGAAAATACAGGAAGAAATATCCCAGAGACGTCTGAAGGTAGAGGAAGAGAAACTAAAGCACCAACATTTGAAGGTAACTTATGACTTTGATTTCATTTCAAGGATTTAGTATTCAAATATCCTAATGGCACTGAGATTTGAATAGGTCAGATACTTCAGGAAAACAAGAAATCCAACATAGTCCTACTAGCATTCTAACAACCATAGGGGAAGTCAAGGAGCTGAGAATATTTGTATATGAGATTAATCCCTTCTGGAAAACATGTGGAAAGTTGAAAATGTGGTTTTATTACTTTCATCCTTTATTAACTGAATTTCCTAATTTTCTTGGGTAACCTTGAGAATTCAACCTTGAGAACTTGGCCCTGTTTACAGGCTTGCCTAACATCTCTAGGGAGCAGATCCAGCTAGGAAGTTCCTTTTCAAATCAATGAAAGGCCAGCCATTCCCCGAGGGTGCAGAACAGACAGCGTCTGGCCTGGTCAAGGATGCTTGTATTTAAAAGCTCAGTGCTATGAATCCAATATTGTCTGAGCATGGTTTGGATTTTGGTTTTCTTTTGTTTTGACAGAACATGAGATCATAACCAGAAATAAACCTCCATTTTTAAAATCAGACTTTACATCTTTCACTGGGTGTGGTCATTGTGTAATTAAAGCACATTGAGTTTCAACATTTTATTACGTAGCTTAGTGACAGGATACAGGCCATGACAAACAGGAGCTTCTTGTGAGCAGGCCCAAACAGGAAACTGTACTTATCTGGCAGGGCTGCTATCAATAGATAGAATGAATCCCCTTAATGAAACAATGGTGCACACTCATGGGTTCTATAAACCTCAGTTAAACTTGCCAAATTCAGCTAAATCCATTTTTCTAATGGAACTAGTAACCACTTCTCTGAAAGGAAACATAATTTTAGATTCTAATTAGCCTCAGTTCTCTGGACTCTGTTTGTTTCTTTGCTCCTACCCAAGTTGACATGTCTGATGTTTACTGGATAATTTCAAACATAATTAGTCTGCTGTCCTTACTGTCCTTACAGTATGTCACATTGAATTTACATGAGTAGTAGACATACTCAAGAAATCCCGGTGTGCTCCCAGAGAATCAGTGAAATAAAAACAAATTTTACAGGCTTGGCACCTATAGCTCAACCTGCTAAAGCGTCAGCCACGTACACCTAAGGTGGCGGGTTCGAATCCCCAGCCCGGACCTGCCAAACAACAATGACGGCAGCAACCAAAAAATAGCCGGGCGTTGTGGTGGGTGCCTGTGGTCCCAGCTACTTGGGAGGCTGAGGCAGGAGACTCGCTTGAACCCAGGAGTTGGAGGTTGCTGTGAGCT
>CAUYTI010021630.1:0-17828 GCA_963575145.1 Galago senegalensis
GGGACCACAGGCGCCCGCCACAACGCCCGGCTATTTTTTGGTTGCAGCCGTCATTGTTGTTTGGCGGGTCCGGGCTGGGGATTCGAACCCGCCACCTTAGGTGTATGTGGCTGGCGCCTTAGCTGGTTGAGCTATAGGCGCCCAGCCCTATAATCTGTTTTCGATGCTGTTTCTTCCATTTCATCTTGAGGACTCTTTGGGTTCAGTACGTGACCCTATTTGGCTTCTGTTGGCAGTAATTTGGCTCTCACCTCTGGTTACACTGACTCTGGCAAGCCCCTTCCTGGTTTCACCTGCCCCCTCCATTGGCTTTCCTAGGCCTTTTGAGGGGGGCTGGATGGCACGTGAGGCATGTACTTATAGAGTACATCACATGCTATGGTGTCAAGTACAAGTTTAAAAAGTCAATACAATAAAACTTTAGTTAAAATATGGAATGAACACAGCCTGGAGAGAATGTAGGAAGCAGAGTCTGGTGATTCCTGCTGAATATTAACTTCTACTCCAATTTGATTAGGAGTCAGTTAAAATTCTTTAAGCAAAGATGCAAACCTTATCAGTCTCTTGTTTAAGCTAAGAAAAAAAAAAAAACTCCCTGGAAGAAATTTGAAGAGCCTAAAGTTGCATACTTTTACTCCTGGAGAGCTACATCCTGCTGGTCTTGGACAGACTTTTCTGAGGATGAAGAAACCAGTTCTAAGCTTCAGTTCTCAAATTCAAAACCTGGGAGGAATCCCATTATCAGATTCTCCTCACCTAAACCAGCACCTTTTTTATGAAGGCTTAAGAGCTGTCAGGAAACTCTTACTTGGGGACAAGAAAAGTCACTCACTGACCCACACTATGCTCTAGTTTGATCCTCTCAACCCTATGAAGAAGGCACTGCTATTAAATATTCCCACTTAGTCGAGGCGGGACTGAGTCTCACACTGCTCAAGTGATTTTCTGAGGATCATGCAGCTGGCTAGTAAGCGATGGACTCTATCAGGGGTGTCCCACCTGCAGCCTGTGGGCTGCCTTCTGATTTTGTGAGGACTTTTTTGCTTATCTGTGGTGGCGGATATCACAAAAAATACACCCAGACCTTTTTATTGCTAATCAATTTTTGTTAGTGTTGGTGTATTTAATTTATGGCCAAGACAACTCTTTGTCCAATATGTGGCAGAGGAAAAGAAAGGTCAGAGATTCCTGATAGATGTTTTAGTTCCCAAATTGGTTGTCATTGTTTTGAGTTTCTTCTGCTTTCCACCAGAAGCATGGTAGCTAACAAAGTATCATTTGCAAAAAGGTAAAATCAGACTCTCACATAAATATAAAATGAACACGTCAAAGATTTTCTGTATCTCACTAATTAGTGAAGAACTGGTAAGATGCTAAAACCAGTTTAAAGAGGGCTGGAGGAGTAAGGCACCTAAAGGCAATATTTGGATGAGGTGGCTGCATTAGATGCAAAACTGGTTAATATCCAACAGGGTCATGACCTATAACCTTGGGTTATTTCTTTTACTGTACAAAAATTATTCGCATCTTTACTAGACAAAAATCTACAAATTCACCTCTGCCTCCGAGGATTTGTAAAATAGTCTAGGCGATAGGAAGTCAGACCAGCTCTGTGCCAAGAGAATGCTCTGTGATTGTTTTTCCCTAATTTCAAATCATTTCAGATAAGTTTTTGGATATGACTTTTGGTTCAACTTGAAAGACGTAAGGAGAAAGCTAACATTTTTCTTCCTAAAGGAAGAAGGTACAGAAGGTACAGGTCTAACATCATTTGCTTTGTGAGCTTTTTTCTTATGCCATGTGTGCTGTATTACTGTTGATAAATAAATCTTCAATAATACACATATGAGATCAAAAGCTTCAGGAAATCTTTCATCACTTTTTTTTTTTTTTTTGAGAAAGATTCTCACTATGTCTCCTTTGATAGTGTGCCAGGGTGTCACAGCTCACAGCAACCTTAAACTCTTGGGTTTAAGTTATTCTCTTGCCTCAGCCTCCTGAGTAGCTGGGACTACAGGCACCCACCACAATGCCCAGCTACTTTTTTGTTATTGTTGTCATTGTTGTTTAGTAGGTGCTGGCCAGATTTGAACCCACCAGCACCAGAGCATGTGGCTGGCACCCTAACCACTGAGTGACAGGAGCTGAGCCTTTAATTGTCTTTCTTACATGAAGATAAAGTTGTGAGAAGCCTTCACATTTGGTAAGAAAAATGACTGTATTTAATTTAAATTTTTTTCGTTTACATACCAACAAAACAAAAACACAAAAATATGACTTTTGGAACACTATGGGATCACCACCCAAAATGTCTTTTGTTCTCATAGTAACTCACACTTTTTATTTTCTTTTCCCTTCTCTCTCTTTCCCTCCTCCCTCTGCTTCTTTTCTTTATTTCTCTTTCTCTTTCTTTTCTTTCCTTCTTTCTCTCTCTCCTTCTTTCCTTCATTCCTTCCTTCCTTCCCTCTTCCTTCCTCTCTTCTTATGCCATATGTGCTACATTACTGTTGTTGATAAATAGTCTCCTACCTTCCTTCCTTCCCTTTCCCTTTCTTCCTTTCTGTCCTCTCCCTTCCCTTCCCTTCTTTTGACAGGGTTCCACTCTGTTGCACAGGCTAGATTGCAGTGGCATAATCATAGCTCACTGCAGTCTTGTATGAATTGGTGCCGCAGAGGAAAAGTCTGCAACTGAAATGTCAGAAAGAGAGGAGACTGCAGCTCACTCTGGCATGCGGCCTCTAACTTTATTTCTTGCAAGCTTATATACTCTTAACAATACTAAGTTCTGCACATACACATTCTAATGATAAAACTAATTGGCAGCCAATGGTTTATATGATAAGAGTACAAAGAAACCATACAAAGCAACCACAAAAACTTATTCAACCGTTTGTCTGAGAAAACAGGTGCAACATGTAACTGAAATGTATATTAACTTACCTTGTTTTCCACTCCCAAAGTCCCTCAGGAAATTCCAGAGATAGCCAGACTCTGCTTACAGAATCTGCTTCCTGTATGACTAGCTAATCAGTTTGGAGGGTCTTAAAGGAACATCCCCTTCATGTGGACTCTGAGAAAGCTTCTTCAAACATAAGTCAATGGCACTCGAAATTACATTGAGGTTACACAGACTTGAACTCCTGGCTTGGGTGATCTTCCTGCTTCAGCCACCTGAGTACCTGGGACTATTGGTGCACACCACCATGTCTGGCTAATTATTAAACAATTATTTTTTTAGAGATAGGGTCTCAATATGTTACCCAGTCTGGTCTCACTCCTGTCCTCAATTAATCCTCCTGCGTTAGTCTCCCACAGTGCTGGGATTACAGGCATGAACCACTGCACCCAGCCTAATTCTCATTAACTGAAACTCTAAGGACAAAAAGCAGCCATTTCACTATATTGGAAAATTAGTATTTCTCTGTTATGGGGAAAAGACAGACTTGAGGTGGGATCACTGACTACTGCCAGTTATGGTAACTTATTTGAACCTTAGTTTCATCATTTATGATAATAACAGTATAAGGCACACATTGTTCAGTTGAAAAGCATTAAGCTTCTCTTAATATCTGTGTGCATATAGAAAATACTTTGCCAAAATATAATGGGACTTTTTTATCGTCTTCATCTTGATTAATCTAAATTCTATGTATAAATAAATATCCGGATTTGGAAATGATGTAAAATGAGGATTGTAGGAATTTTTAAATATTCTATTGTCTAGTAAGATTCTTTTGGGGGATACACCTTGCTTTGGTCAACTAGCCACAGCTGATAAGGGCCCATTCTTTTGATTGCCACCTAGAATCAGAGGTTTATTTACAGAAAGTTGATATTGCGTGTGTGTGTGTTGACTTGATGGATGATAACTCCAAATGTTATGGTTCTTTTGCTCTGTAGGAAGTCAGTTTTATATGTAGCTGGACATTCTTATTTCTGCATTTATTTTCCCACTGTGATTGCCCTGTTTCTCAGATGCTCTTCTTTCCAATTCTTTTGTCTTTCTGCTTTTTCCATCATTAAATGGTTAAGTAAAACTTTGCCTCCTATTCTCTGTAAGAAGAGAAGTTTTTCTTCAGTTACCAATGGTAACATAAAAAAATCCCAAACTCTGTAAAATAATTAAAAAGGTTTATTTGGAGACAAATACGTGTGACTGCATGTGTGACTCAAGAAGGCTTAAGTAGGGCGGTGCCTGTAGCTCAGTGGGTAGGGTGTCGGCTCCATATACCGAGGGTGGTGGGTTCAAACCCAGCCCAGGCTAAACTGCAGCAAAAAAATAGCTAGGCATTGTGGGTGCCTGTAGTCCTAGCTACTCAGTGGGTGGGCGCCTGTAGTCCCAGCTACTCAGGACTCTGAGGCAAGAGAATTGCCCTAAGCCCAAGAGCTGGAGGTTGCTGTGAGCTGTGATGCCATAGCACTCTATCGAGGGCAACAAAGTCAGACTGTCTCTAAAAAAAAAAGAAGGCTTGAGTAGTGGTCCTGAGGGATGATTCAGGTTACAGTTTGGTTTTAGACATTTTAGAGAGACAGGGATTGCAGGTAAAATCATAAACATGAAGAGTACACCTTGACTGCCCTAAAAAGTCAGGGCCTTCCAAAGCAGAGGCTTACAGGTTATAGGTGAGTTTAAAGATTCTTTGATTTGTAATTGGTTGAAGAAGTAAAGCTTTTTCTAAAGGCTTGGAAGTAGAAACAATGTTCCAAGAAGAAATACAATCCTGCAACCTGCTGACTGTCGTCTCACCAGACCAGCAGAGGACCCAGATAGGCTGCACTCTTGGCCCATGGAAACAGCCAGCTACTAATGGGTGTGGTTTTAAGCCACTTAGTTTGGGTTAATTTATTATACAGCAAAACTCTCTATGCTCTTGGCTTCTTTCATTAACATCATCATTAACCATCCCCCCTTTCAACAAAACTAAAGGATATTCCTTAAGATACACATTCTGAGAATTCAGGCGGCTTGTGTGTGGGTGTATTTGCGCACGTGCACACATCACAAACAAACCATTTAAATCTCACTTAACCAGATGAATATATCAATTTGCTCATTCCTTTTGCAGAATCCACTGGCTGATAAGCATCAGAGGTCAGAAGGAGGTCAGTAGACTGCTGTCTGATAAGTATGTGAGTTTCTGCTTCCATAAGCAAATGTCAAAGTCAATCATGTTTATTCCTAAATATGATTATTCCAGTTATAAGGGACATACTGTAAATGACATAGTTAAATATTACATAAACTTAAAGTGTGAAAATGGGATTTTTTTTCTCCTACAAGAACTATGAAAAATTCTATGCGGAAACTGTGGCCATATTAAGTACAAAAGGGAATTCTGGAAGAAACTGGTCTGAGATTACATTGCGAATGTCTTTCAGTGCAGTTCTCTTCGGGTCCCGACCAGTGCACATTGTTCACGCAAGGAAGACGTTGTGTAACTCATTTTGCAGACTGCTGCTCACGGAAAAGGCCTGTCCTTACAATACATGTGGTGAATAAAGAGGAATATTTGAGTTGCGTCTGAAATCTCTTATTATGCTTTATTTGACTTTTTTAGTTAATTGATTGTGTTAGATAAAAGGAGTCTTTCTGAATTTTAATTTTAGCATTTTCTCCCTGTCACAATAAGATTGCATACAGGAAATTCCATTTTTAAGAAAAGGAGTGTTTTGAGCTCCCTGGCTGGAAGTATTTTGGGAAAAATGTTAAGGCTTTGTCATGAAGCTAACTCTTGCATTCTGCTGTTTGTCTCAGAGCAGCAGCGGGACTAACTAAACAGTTAAATGATAGGTTTGGCAGCAAAAGAGGGGAGCATTCTCCAGGTGGCTCTTGACATGTTTTCAAATGAATAACATGACACGGTTGGGAGATACTGTCATTGCTGACCTTGACAAAAGAATTACTAGTTAGTGGGAATTAATTTATAAAAGGTCTAATAACAAAGAATTCTCAGATAGGACTGACTTCTCCCCTCCCTCTCTTTCTCCCTCTTTTAAGTAGATTATGACCTACATTTTTTTTAGTCATAATAAGAGCCCAGGCCTGCTCCTGCTGGCCAGCACATACAATGATCTTATACCTGAAACTGAAAGTTCAGACAACTGGCTTATCAGAAGGACAAAATATTTATTTTTAATTGGGACATTAATTTCATTTGTTGTTTAAGGGTTTGTGACTATTACTAAGAGCATTAGGAATCTGAATTTGGACACTCTAAGGGGTTGCCTGTAATGTTTCTATTCTATCCCTGAGCAGGCCCTTGGAGACAGGAGATACTTCTCCTAAGCAATGGAGTATTCAACATCTCACTACAAAATCCTCCGATAAGAGGCTGATAGGATGTGGAAAATAGCCTTGCAGGAGATTTGCTTCTCTACAAAAACTAAAGACAGAGGCTTCCCAGACAGGAGGGTCACTTCCTTCAGACACCCTCTCTCACTCTGGCCCAGCTTCAACTGCGAAATCTTCTGCAGGGCTCAGGGGACATGCCTGTCTACAGCCTGCATCTCCCTTTCTAGACTGAGATTCTGGCATCAGGTCCTCTGAATTCCCTTCTGCAATGGCTCACGTCTGCTTCTAGGCACTGTGTGGGTCTCTTCCTGGGTTGTCCTCTTAAGGGCCAGGGTCACTGTGCTTTCCTTCCCTGATGCGATCTTCTTTTCCACTTAATGGCCTCTGATCTGCAGATCCTAGAGCGAGATGTTGAATATTCCCTTGGTTGGGAAAGGCATCTCTTGTCTCCATAGACCTGCTCAGGGATAAAACGGAAATATTACAAGCAACTCTTCAGATAGTGCCCAAATTCAGATTTTTTTTTGGCCTCTATTTGTTTATTTTTATGTCAGGTTAATACGAGGGCACAAAACAATTAGGTTATAATGTTTGCATCTGTTAGGTAAAGTCCCTGTTGTAGTTGTGTCCCGCAACCAGGAGGTGTGCTGTATACCCTAATATTGTGCCCAATAAGTGGGAGCACATCCATCCTCCTCTTTCCTCTGCACTCCCCTCTTCCTTCTCTCCCTACCCCCCACTTGAATTGAGTTTTTCTCTTATATGGGTGTGTATTAGTTTGTCTGTTGGCTTTATGTTAGTATTGAGTACATTGGATGCTTGCTTTTTCATTCTTGTGATATTTTATTAAGAAGAATGTGTTTCAACTCCATCCAGGTTAATACAAAAGATGTAAAGTTCCGTATTTTTATGGCTGAATAGTATTCCATGATATACATATACCACAGTTTGTTAATCCATTCCTGGGTTAATGGGCATTTAGCTTGTTTCCACATTTTGGTGATTGTAAATTGAGCTGTGATAAATAATCTAGTGGGGTCTTATGATAAAATGATTTTTTTTTTCTTCTGGGGAGAGGCCTGGTAATGGGGTTGAGGGATCAAATGGAAGGTCTGTTTTGAGTTCTTTGAGGATTCTCTATACTTCTTTCCACAGAGAGTGCATTAGTTTGTAGTTCCACCAACAGTAAAAAGGTGTTCCCTGCTCTCCACCCAAATTCAGGTTCTTAATGCTCTCAGCAGTAGCCACAAAAACTTCTTGATATGTAATATAAATCCACACAAAAAATGAAGTTAATATCCCAGTTTCAAAAATTTCTGTCCCACTGGTAAGGTTTTAGTACCAGAAATATGATCATTGTATGTGTTGGCCATCACTAATAGGTCTTAGATGTTACCATGCCTACAGACAAATGTAGGTTATATACTTGATTAATAACTGATGACTTCCCTAATTTTTGTCCCTGTTTACAACTTGGGATTAATCTGAGAAAACCAGACATACTCCCCTAAAGATTCTCACAGCCTCTCATGCTCCTAGTTAGTCACCTCCAGCTTCTCTGGGCCAGCAGCCTCCAATCAGGGAACACCTGAAGCCTTCCCTTTTCCCACTGTAAAGCCTTCCCACTCTCTGCCTACCTTTGAGTCTCTGCCAAGTTCAAGTGACTGTGGCTAACTCCCCTGCTAGAGCAAGCTCTGAATGATGATCTTTTTCTATTCTCATTTGGGTGGTCTTTGTTTATCTCCACAATTGCCATAGCTTTTCATCTATCCCTTATTTTCACAGCTAACTCAAAAGCTAAGAACAGGTATTCATGTCTTTATTAGTACTTAATGCACTTAAATGTTATTTGGAGTATTATGAAGCAGAACTAAAGAATTTAAAGTTTATTTTTTTGCAGTTTTGGCCGGGGCTGGGCTTAAACCATTATATGGGGCTGGTACTCTCCTCCATTATATGGGGCTGGTACTCTCCTCCTTGAGCTACAGGTGCCACCCAACTTTAAAGTATTGAATGTTGGACTGTATATATTTGGGAGTGTGTTTTATTTTGATTTATAAAAAATAGTTCTTCATAAAATGTTCTACATTTATGTTTTCTTTTAACATAAACTGGATGAATATTTCAGTCTACTAGTCTCAATATCAGTCTGCTAGTGTGAATTTTCAGGGTTGACTGTAGAAATTCTCGAAGGAAGTTAGCACTTGAGGAAATAACACTGGCTTGTTAGTCAACAACCTCTCAATTTAAAGACTGAGTTGTAATTTAGCTGAAAATAATACATGCTTACTTGCAGTTTAAAGGTTTACCACCAGATGGTGCCAGTACATCACTGGTGGTTTTGCCAAGTTGCTCTGGCATCCTTTTATGCATTTGTGAAACATTGAAAAGATTGGTAATTCACGCTCTTAACCAATTTAGGGTTTTTTATTATTAATTCAGCTTTTGATGTAGTTAAAAATGAGAACAAGTGCATAATATCCTTCAGAACAATTTATGCCAAAGAATTAAGCAGCCTGAAATGAATGGAGAGCTATTTATTTCCTGTTTAACTATAGCCTACTTTATATTTAATTTATACAACTCTCAAACTCCAGTTTCTACAAGTTAATCTTTTAAAATTTCCATGTGCTTGTCCATCTGCTGTATGGTAGGCAGCCATTTAACATTAAAACTACCTCTAAAGCTGCACTCTTTATGGCACTAATTAGCTTCTTCTAGTCGGGCAGTTTGCAGCTAAGCTGAGAAGCAAAGTGACAGTCACACATCTGTCTTCTCGTGGAATTGAGCCTGCCTTCTACAGTCAGGCCTTGCCTTGTTTCCTCTTTCTTGACTCCATTCCTTTGTTCAGTGGTGTTTTCTGAATAAGAGCGGTTGTGACTGTTGTTCCTTCTTTGATCTCTGTGCCTTGAGACTCAAGGGCTGTTAGGAGGTAGCAGAATGCTTTGCTCAGAGACTGTGCAGATTAGCTTTGCCTGTGCTACAACTTCACATACATGGTATATAAAACATGTAAAATATATAATAAGCATAATTTTCAAATTCATTTATGTTGTGTGTATAGTAATTTCTTTTATCTTGGTAGATGGTATATGATGTGTTTATCCATTTTCCTACTGATAAATGACTGGACAGTTTCCAGACTTTCTCTCTCTTTTTTTTTTTTTTTTTTTGAGGCAGTTCTGCTGTTCCAGGCTAGAGTGCTATGATGGCAGCCTAACTCATGGCAACCTCGAACTCCTGGGCTCAAGCAAACCTCCTGCCTCAGCCTCCTGAGTAGCTGGGACTATAGGTGCCCACCACAACACCCAGCTAATTTTTCTATTTTTGGTAGAGACAGGATCTTGCTCTTGCTCAGGCTCTTCTTGGACTCCTGACCTTAATCAATCCTTCTGCCTCAGCCTCCCAGAGTGCTAGGATCATATGTGTGAGCCACTGCACCCAGCCAGGCTTTCTCTTTTGGAAGATGACCCCCAAATTCCTAATATTATAGAATCTACCCAAAAGCAATCATGATGAATTCACATAAATTCTTCTTTTTTTTCCATTGAGACAGAGTCTCACTCTGTCACCATGGGTAGAGTGCCATGGAATCATAGCTTACAGCAACTTCAAACTCTTGGGCTCAAGGGATCCTCTTGCCTCAGCCTCCCAAGTAGCTGGACTACAGGTGCCCACCACAATGCCTAGCTAGTTTTTTCTACTTTTATTAGACACGAGGTCTTGCTTTTGCTCAGGCTGGTCTTGAACTCCTGAGCTCAAGCAATCCACCAGCCTCAGCCTCCCAGAGTGCTAAGAGGCATGAGCCACTATGCTCGGTCTACATAAACTATTTTAACATAAATTGAGATCATATGTAGGAGAGCTTGATATGGAATAAACTGGGAATAGTGAACTTATATATTAATAATAAGAGAGGGATTTCCTACAGGCTTACAATCCCTTATCTGAAGGTTTTGGGGCCAGATGTGCTTTGGAATTCAGGATGTTTAGAAATTATAAAGCTAATATTGTGTATATATTATGTATTAGGTAATACTCTATAAGGGTTCAGGGCAACTCTCTATAATCAACTGCGTAATTTTTCTGTAGGAAAACATAAATGTTCACGTTAAGTGGGATTAATAAAGACTAAAGGGCTTCCTGTCAGATCAGACCAGGTTCTGACTCTAAATCAGTTCTGAAACAGACTTTTTGTCAGCGCTTCTTAGATTTGGGGGGTGTGGATTGTGGACCTGTATTAGGTGCTTCTACGTGTGTTGTTTCATTTATAACAGTCCTACGTTAAATATAAAAGTATAAGAATATGGAGATCCTGAGGGTCAGAGTGGTTCACAGCTGAGCTAACCCTCAAACCATAACTTGACTCTAAACAGGTAAAATGTCATATTGCCTTTCACATTTACTAAAATGTTATATTGCCATTCACATTAGCTAAATATTTAAAAATGCTGAAAACATTTTGACTTACTTGCCAATGCTTTTAGCCATATTCTACACTAGTCCTTATTTTCTTTGGAGTCCATGAGTTAGATTATGATTGCATAGTGAACTGTTTGCACTCTGATGTACGGAGATAAAGGCGCTGCCTGGCACCTTCTCTGAGCAGCTGGCCCAGCTGGGGTAGAGAGCTGGGTCGCGGTGCTGAACAGCAAACAGTCAGCATCCAAATGTCAGATTTTCCAGTGGTTAGAGATTCCTGCTGTGCACTTGGTCCACACGACTAATCAGCCCTGATGTTTTCTGCAATATAACCCAACATCTAATTAATGTCTCTCACCTCCTTTTGCAAATTGTTTACTAGCTGGGGCTCCCAGAAAGGGATTCAGCTCCTTTGAGTGGGGACATCAGAAGTCGCTAGGCTTAATAAAGTTGTCAGCAGGCCAGGAGGAACTGTTAGTTTTATTCTGTACATTGTCTCAGTGTGGGAATGAATTAAAATAGTTATATTTTAAAATTGTGCTTTCAAGGTTAATTCGTGAATCATGTTCTTTTTTTTGGTATCCTAATTATCCTTCTTTCTCTTTTCCCTTATGTTTTTCCTTCGTCCAAATTATAACCCTATTTATAGCCTAAAGCTTAGGAGCATATAATCTTTTTTTCCTAATGTTTTTTTCTTGTAATGCAATCAATAACTTAGCAAAAGCATGGATGCAAAGCTCATTTTATATGCCTGTAAAAATATTGCAGGCCACAGTAAACCATATAACATTTTAATGGACTCTTCTAGTAATCTTTTTATAGACTTTCAGGATTTGTTAGAAAAATGATTCCTCTACATTCATTCAGTACATGCATCAATATGTCAATCTTAAGGTGCTTAAAAAATCTCTTTGGCTAATTTTGATGAAGGGAAATAACAGATACACACATTCATGCATTCACACACCCAGCCTTCTGTCTGCCCATAGCATTTACATACAATGAAATGCACGTGTTCCATCCAGTGAGGTTTGATAAGTGTGTGACTCAAACCCTTCTGAAGGTAGTGCCATTGCTCCAGAAAGGCTATTCTTGTCTCTTCCCAATCTCCAACCCCTCCACTCCACAAGGACTTTTCTGATTTTTTTCATCCTAGATTAGTTTTGCTTGTTCTAGCATTTCATATATAATATATATAGTTTCTTTGATATTGCTGATATTATTTCATGTGTTTATTCTCCTCTTAATGAACAGCTAAATAGGTTCCAGCTTTGGGCATTGTGAATAAAGCTGCTATGAACATTCATGTATAGATCTTCTTAGGAGTGAACTGAATGGGTTAGAGTACAGATTTATAATTAATTTCAAAGAAAATTTTCAAAAATGCTTATATATGAGAGTTTCTGTTGCTCTATATCCTTGCCAATACTTGGTCCTCTCCTCTCAATCTTTTCATTTTTAACTATTCTGGTGAGTATGTAGGACATTTCATTGAGATTTTAATTTGCATTTGCCCGATAATTAAGTATGTTATTTATTTATTTATTTGTAGGGATGGGGTCTTGCTGTTGCCCAGGATGGTATTAGACTCCCGAGCTCAAGTGATCCTCCTGCCTCAGTCTCCCAAACTCCTGGGATTATAGACGTGACCACTGCATGTCAAACACTGTTTTATGTGCTTATAGCAATGTCATCCCTAAATTTTTCCCTGTGGTGCGTATGTTCATATGGTGCTTTTGCTCATTAAAAAAAAAGTGGGTTGCCTCTCTGCTATTGAGTTAAAAGAGTTCTTTAAATATTGTAGAGTCATTTTCAGATCTATGTTTTGTGACAATTTTCTCCCAGTCTGTGGTGTCTTTGGATGAGCAAAAGTTTTACATTTTGTCAAATTTGACAGAATAATGTTAATTCTGTCTATAGTCTAATTTAGTAGGCTTCTTTTCATTTGTGGTTATTATTTTTGCGTCTGCCTAGGCAACTCTTGCCTACCTGCATCTTTGGAAGATATTTTCTTGTGTTTTCTTCTCAAAGGTTTTTAGCTTTGGTATTTACATTTAAGTCTGTTTCTCCATTTCTTTCTTTTTTTTTTTTCTTTTTGAGACAGAGCCTCAAGCTGTCCCCCTGGGTAGAGTGCCATGGCTTCACTGCTCACAGCAATCTCCAACTCCTGGGCTCAAGTGAATCTCCTGCCTTAGCCTCCCAAGTAGCTGGGACCACAGGCGCCCGCCACACCACCCAGCTATTTTTTTGTTGCAGCCATTATTGTTGTTTGGGGGGCCCGGGCTGGATTCGAACCCGCCAACTTAGGTGTATGTGGCTGGCGCCTTAGTTAGTTGAGCCACAGGCGCTGAGCCTGTTTCTCCATTTCAAATCAATTTTTATTTATGGTATCATATAGAAGTTGATGGTCATTTAAAAAAAAAAACAGTCAACCGAGCGAGTTCCATTTATTGGAAAGACTTTCCTTTCCCTTTGGGTTTCTTGGCACCTTTGTAAAAAATCAGATGACTGTATGAATATAGGTGTGTTTCCAGGCTCTCTGTTCCGTTCTATTAAGTTAGTTATCTGTCCCAGTGTGCCGTGGCGTCACAGCTCACAACAACCTCAAACTCTTGGGCTTAAGCAATTCTCCTGCCTCAGCCTCCCTAGTACCTGGGACTACAGGCACTTGCCACAATGCTCAGCTATTATTATTATTATTATTTTTTATTAAATCATAACTGTGTACATTGATGCATTTATGGGGTTCAGGGTGCTGCTTTGATATACAATGTGAAATGCTTACATTGAACTAAGTAACACATCCATCACAATTATACTCATTTCTTAATAGTTTTGAAATGTACCATTGCATCATGCACATTACGTAAGGTACCCTTGAATATCCTCCCTCCTTCCATATCCCCTCTCCCCTCCCCCTCTCTCTTCTTCCCTTCTACTTTATGGACTATAGTTATGTTTTGCCCTTCATATGAGTGTGTAGGTGATTATATATTGATTTAATAGTAGTATTGAGTACGTTGGACACTTTTTTTCCCATTCTCAATATACTTTACTAAGAAGAATATGTTCTAGCTCCATCCAGGCAAACATAAAAGATGTGAAGTCTCTATCTTTTTTATGGCTGCATGGTATTCCATGGTGTACATATACTGTAAATTGTTAATCCATTCATGGGTCAATGGGCACTTAGGCTGTTTCCATGTCTTGGCTATTATGAATTGGGCTGCAATAAACATTCTGGTGCAAATGTCTTTGTTGTAAAATAATTATTGATCATCTGGGTATATACCTAGTAGAGGAATTGCAAGATGGAACGGTAGGTCTACTTTTAGTTCCTTGAGTGTTCTCTAAACTTCTTTCCAAAAAGGTCCTCATGTTACTCATAATGTCCTGAATGTTATCAAAATGTCTGTCTTTCAATATTTCTTTTATCTTGGGTAAAGAAAAAAGTCAGTGGGAGCCAAATAAAGGAAGTAGGAAGGGTGCTCCAATACAGTTATTTGTTAACTTGCAGAACACTCCCTCATTGTCAGTGACATGTGAGCTCTTAGCTTTTGTTCATTGGTGAGTTCCTCTGGGCCATTTTTGCACACACCTTTCTCATGTCAAGATTTTTAGTTAAGATTTTTCTAACTCTTTCTCTATCAGTGTTTATTTGGTCTACTAGCCTTCTTACAGTCAGCAGATGATTTTGATGCACAATTCAATGCATATTTGAAATGTTTTCATCCATTCTGCTCATTACTGGTCTCCCTGACCTCTCTTCAGTGATGCTTTCTCTCTCCTCAGAAAAATGTTTAATCCGTTTGTACACTGCCATTTTCTTTGTGGCATTACCCCATAAACTTATACGAACATGTTCCTGATTTCACTTCTACTTACTTTTCCTAAAAGTAACAAGAAATTTAATGTTTGTTCATTGCTTTAATTCAAGCTCCAACATTCTCATGACAGCACACAAAATCACTCAACAATATTAATGAATACCACTCAGCAAGACACCACCACACATCGATGTGAACATGGCTGTGAGACACCAAGATTATGAAACCTTACAGAGTTATTTGTATAGTGCTGCCAACATAAGTGCATAGTGGCAAGTTCACAAAGTTAATTGTCACCAGAATCAGGTGAAATATTTGCCAGCAGGGCAAAGAAATCTTTGGAAAAGGAAGGAAGTGGAGAAATAAAGAAAATGTAAATGTATAGGATTCATAAGAGTGTTAAATATTTATAGAAATTCTCTTTGTGGTTATAGAATCACAATTATTAATTCTAAAATATGTAACTATATAAAGTTATTTTTATAAAAAAAGCATGTGTGAATCAAATAATTTAAAACTATGGATGTGCTATGAAAACATATGGTGTGCTTGTATAAACACATGGCATCAAGCAGAATCATTTAAATGGAACAGAAGTACTGTTTTAAATAGCATAAGAGTTCATTCAGTGCACTTAATGTTTTTTCACTTTGGTTGTAGAGAATGATATTATAGTTGGAAATGGAGCACACAGGAGACTCCAGGAATGGTGTATCCTCCTTAACCTTGTCTGACAACCTCTTGACCCTCTATACTAGGGGATTTGATGCTCCAATGAAATAACTTTGTTAAAACTCTTTTGCTCTTATTTTATTTTACTTTATTTTGGGGGAGGTTTATAATTTTATTAAAGCCACACTACTGCCTCAGGAACGCCTCACTGCTCAGGAGATCCACAGCTACTTCCACCAAGAGTTTATCTATAAGCAGAATGAGAGAATTAGGCAAGTGGGTGAAGGCCCTTTTTGGAAGAGTTCCCTGACAAAGGCTTTTTCTTCGCCTTTGGAGCTCGTGAGTAGTAGGTCACTTCTGATTAGACACTGGTGTCTAATGCATACATGGAGATAGAATGAGAAAATTATTTCCTTTTGTTGGCTTTTTGAAATAAATTTTCTTCTCTTGAGTGGTTCTAACACAGAATTCTTTGCAGCCTTAGGAATTAAACTCGTTGGGCTGGGTTTTGTTCTTTTGTATTTTGCCACCAGCCTCCTATACTTGGAAAAGTCACATCCCTCAGTTTCTTTACCACTAAAATTTGGAGGGCTGGAGAGAAGTGCTTCTGGAGTGGCAGAGTGGGGCCCCAGAAATCTACTCCTTCAGAACAGCAATGAGAACACTGGAAAAAATGATCAAAATAAACTTTCTTAAAGCTTTAGAAATTAACTAAAGACTTACAACTATCCCAGGAGCATTTATTTAAGAAAATTAATTGAATTTTGGTGAGAACAGTGAGCCTTGTGGCATTTTAACTTGTTCTATTCTCACTCTCCTGTACCAGCTTTGTAGTAGCCTTGCAAACCAGCAGTCTTGGAACTGTAGTAGTTGCCTGATAGTTCCCGAAGGAGGCATAATGGGTTCCAAGTTCCTCCCAAAGCTTCATCCTCAAACAATCACATTTGACCTGAAAAATTCATTACCAAGTCTGTTTTCATTTTACCTGACTCAGAACTTGCCCTGTGTGAATAGCTATATTCCTAGGGTGTTTATTAAAAACAATTATTAGTAGTTGTTTAACATCATAGCTGTCTATTGCTGGAACATTGGGGCTTACAAGGGACTGCCTCCAAAATGTAAAAGGAAAATGGACATGAGACACACCATAGGGAATTGTGAAAAGCTCTGACATATTTCTGGGAATCTAGAAAGCCATGTGCTTGAGAAGGACTGTACACTTGCTCAAGAAATACCTGAAAATGTCCTAATCTCTCACCTCTAGCTGGTCTTGGGCTGTGTGTAAACAGTGTGTGAAAGCTAATGCAGGGTTGTAAACTGCCTATTGGGGCATTAAAGGCATGTCCCCGAATGCACATAGCCCCTCTGCAAAAACTGGGAGGCTTACTGGTTCAAGGTGTTAAAGGAAATCTCTGTTTAGCCAAAAATTGACCACAACAAAGAATATAAGTTTTACAGAATAGGTCCTGGAAAGCCACATAAGAAAAAAACAGTAAGAATACAACCTAGAGGGGCAGTACCTGTGGCTCAGTGAGTACAGCACTGGCCCCATATACTAAGGGTGGTGGGTTTGAACCCAGCCCTGGCCAAACTGGAACAACAACAAAAAATAGCTGGACATTGTGGTGGGCACCTGTAGTCCTAGCTACTCTGGAGGCTGAGGCAAGAGAATTGCCTAAGCCCAGGAGTTGGAGGTTGCTGTGAGCTGTGACACCAAGGCACTCTACTGAGGGTGATAAAGTGAGACTCTGTCTCTAAAACAACTCAAATAAACAAACAAAAGAATATAACCTAGGAAAAGGGGCGAGTATATTAGGTTTCCAGAGATAGAGTATTACTTGAAATGTCTAATTTTCAACAAAAAATTATAAGATGTGGAATGAAACAGACAAGTGTAGCCTGTAGGCAAGAAAAAAAAGGAATCAATAGGGACTGCAATTGGGGAGCCCCAATGTTGGACTTACTAGACAAAGACTTTAAGTCAGCTATTATAAATATGTTAAAAACTAAAAGAAACCATGTCTAAAGAATTAAAGTATGAGAATATTTCATCCAATACAGAAATTAGTAAGGAAATAAAAATTATGAAAAAAGAACTAAATAGAAATTCTAGAATTGTAAGTACAGTGATTGAAAAAGTAACCAAAGGGACTGAATAGTAAATGTGAATTGGCAGAAAAAGGAATTAACATCCTTGAAGACAGGTCAATTGAAATTATTCAGTGTAAGAAACACAAAGAATAAAGAATGAAGAAAGACAAAATAACCTTATGGAAGCTAAATAACCTTATGCTGAATGATAGCTGGGTCATAAACAAGATTAAGAAGAAAATTACCAAATTTTTGGAACAAAATGATAATGAAGACATGAATTATCAGAACCTCTGGGATACCGCAAAGGCAGTCCTAAGAGGGGATTTTATAGCATTGCAAGCCTTCCTCAAGAGAACGGAAAGTGAGGAAGTTAACAACTTAATGGGACATCTCAAGCAGTTTGAAAAGGAAGAACATTCCACTCCTAAATCCAGTAGAAGAAAAGAAATAACCAAAATTAGAGCAGAATTAAATGAGATTGAAAACAAAAGAATTATAGAACAGATCAACAAGTCAAAAAG
>CAUYTI010021637.1:0-38017 GCA_963575145.1 Galago senegalensis
TATGCAAATGACATGAAATTTATGTGAACCACCTCGATGAAAGTATTTCAGAATGTGTGTGAAAACATTACACTGTACCCCATGTTTGTATTGATGTATGCAGCTATCATTTAATTAAAAAATTACAAAAAAAAAAAAAATTAACTCAAATGCTGTCACTAATATTTTTGGTGTTCCTTTTTCCCAAACACAAGTATTTGAGGAATGCTGGCTCTCTGTTTTGCTTTTTTCTGGCCATCTTAAAAAACAGTATGCATTGGTTTAATTTCCTAGGAGTGTAAGTGACTGATATAAGCTAGTGCATGAGGAACACACAGAGGATAGAACTGAGAGAGAGGAAGAAGG
The DNA here is from genome assembly GCA_963575145.1 of Galago senegalensis. Classification (NCBI taxonomy): domain Eukaryota; kingdom Metazoa; phylum Chordata; class Mammalia; order Primates; family Galagidae; genus Galago; species Galago senegalensis. The sequence continues at coordinate 346 of CAUYTI010021637.1, forward strand.
AGAAGAAAGGATATGGACCAGGGCTTCTCCATAAACCTCAGCAGTAAAAACTATAGCATTTCCCCTAGAATTAAGTATCCCAGTCTTTTATTGATCCCTTTCATGGTAATATAAATCTCATAAACTCTCTTCAGAATTTTGAAAACTTTTATTTATGCATTTTCATGATAAAAAAGGTTTAAAGTAAGAAGTATTTTATTTTTTTATTCACTATGTTAGCTGTATTAATGGTAGTCTAAGCGACTATAAAAAAATCTCAAAAACTGAGAAAGTTAGCATGCCTCGTATGTGAGGGCTCTGGCCAAGCCAGGCTGCCCTGCCTCAGTCATTCTATTTGTGTTCCTTCATCCCTAACACATTTCTTTTTTACATGTTATTGCCTCAAAATGGAAAAAATAGGATTCGTGATTTAATTTTTTTTTAATATTTAATTTTCTGTTTTAGAACATAAATAAGATTTTGTAATTTTTTTCTATTTTGTTCTTTAATAATGAAATAATAGTAGTTTTTAGGTGTAGATAAACTTCCTGTCCAGTAAATGAAAAACTACATATAATTGTTCTTATATTGTCTCTTATAAATGTTGAGTTTCTAGAGTTCTAGAAACAGTTGCACATGTAAGGTAAGAATTTTAATCAGGGGCAGCGCCTGTGACTCAGTGAATAGGGCGCCGGCCCCATATACCGAGGTTGGTGGGTTCAAACCCAGCCCCAGCTGAATTGCAACCAAAAAATAGCTGGGTGTTGTGGTGGGCGCCTGTAGTCCCAGCTACTCCAGAGGCTGAGGCAGGAGACTCTCTTGAGCCCAGGAGTTGGAGGTTGCTGTGAGCTGTGTGCCGCCACAGCAGTCTACCAAGGGCAACGAAGTGAGACTCTGTCTCTACCAAAAAAAAAAATAATAATAATCAGATAAATCTACATTATAATTGGGTTGTCCACTTAGGTGGTTTCCACTTCTTCTCTGTTCAGCCTATACCCATTTGTCTCAGCTTCTATCATTCTATAAGCCTTGCTCTCACAAAGGTTACCAATTATCTCAGTTTGAAAAAAGACCTAATGTGTTAATTGGATCTAATTAATTAAATATAATTAAATGAGTTAATTCTAATTAATTTTTTTATTTAATTACACCATTTAGTACTTTTGACTACTCTATCCTTTTAAAAGTACACTCTATCTTGGTATCGTTGATGTTACCTGTTGAAGGTGATACCTCCTTTGAGAGATCTTTGTCCCTTTTCTTTGCTAATTCCTCTTTTTTGCCCATACTGTACAATTGGACTTTGTCTTTTCTCAGTCTGGAGTCCCCTTCCCAGGTTTTGAGCTCACTAGCTTAAAAGACTGTCTCTGTGTCTGTGTACACCATGGAATACTATGTAGCCATAAAAGGATGGAGACTTCACATCTTTTATGTTTACCTGGATGGAGCCGGAACATATTCTTCTTAGTAAAGTATCTCAAGAATGGGGGGGAAAGTATCCAATGTACTCAATACTACTATGAAATCAACATATAATCACCTACACACCCATATGAATGGTAAAACATAAATATAGTCCAGAAAGTACAAGGGAAGAGGAGAGAGAGGATGGGGGAGGGGGGACATAGGGGGAGGGACAGTATTTGGGGGGACCTCACCTAATGTGTGTGATGCAATGGTACATTTCAAAACTGTTAAGGAATGAGTAAAATTGTGATGTCTGTGTTTCTTAGCTCAATGTAAGCATTTCACATCGTATGTCACTTTGTACATTGATGCATTTATGTCTCATTTATGTATCCCATAAATGCATCAGTATACCAAGTTACAATTTAATAAAAAATAATAATTATAAGGAAAATTCATATTTTGGATTCAGACCTCTTTTTTTGAGCTTTAGTTATATCTATAAGTTCTAATAGGCATATCAAACTCAACCCCTGTCATTAAACAACTCTTCTTATCTTGGTGAATGATACTGCATTGATTTAGTTAAATGAACAAATGAAGCTTTGTTATATTTAAAAAATATTTAAGTATCTATTAATATTTTTTTGGCCAGTGTTTATTCTAAGTGTTGGACCTACAACAGAAGACGAACTTTACCATTTCATTTCTCTCATTCTGCATGTCCAACTCATTATTATACTTGTCGATTCTTAACCCTCTTTGTTTTTTTTCAACCGCAGAAGTTTTCAAGTTGATTTGTTTTAACTTTTCAAACATAACTATGTCTTCTAATTAGAATTTCTAAAATAACTTTCTTTACAATTTTCACAATTTTTTATTAACACACCTATCATTTTTGATCCATGAGAGACTGTTGACTTATTTAGACTGAAATCAATCTCTGGAGATCTTAAACCAATTAGGACACATTTTAGAATCAGTTTTTTAATTTTAATCAGGAAATATTTAAAAAATCACATTTGCCAAGTTTTCAGTGTTTGATGTATGTTAAGGACAGTTGAGACTCCAAAGTGTAGATGCTGCATCAGTGCATAGCTTACCATGCGGAGTAATCTGAAGGGGATGGTAGTGATTTTCAGCAATGAGGGCTGCAGCACTATTCCTAGGATGAGTTTGCAAACTTCCTGGTAGAAGAGAAAAGTAATAAGAAAGAATAGCATCTGGTGAATTTTCAAGATTTTTTTTCCATTCTAGAAAAACTGAAATAAAAGCAAATAGGAGCAAATATACAATAAGTGACCCATACTTCTTAAAATTAGAAGTCAAAAAAAACCCTCTTTTGAATGATGAGACTAGGAATGTACCAGATGTCACAGTATAACCTATGAGGGCCAAATTGATGTTCCATCTGATCAGTAAGTTTGCAAACTCATTCTAGATAAAGTGCTGCATGCCTCATTGCTGAGAATCACTGCCATCACCTTCAGATTACCGCCCATGGTGATCTATGCACTGACGCAGCATCTATTTCACCCTTCAAAGCAATTTTGGAAATTTTGGGGGGAATGACCATTAGAGCTGTCTTTATATTATCCTTGAGGTCCTGTATGTCAGCAAAATATCTTCCTTTCATGATTTCCTGTATTTTCAGGTAAAGAAAAAAGTCATCAGGGCCAGATTAGGTGAGTAGAGAGTGTGTTCCAATATAGTTATTTGTTTACTGGCTAAACATTTCCTCATGGACGTGTTGTGTGAGCTGGTGTGTTGTGATGTAAGAGCCAAGAGTTGGTGGCCAAGATTTTCAGTGAAGATTTTCCTCTTTCTCTATTGATATTGACTTGTTCTGCTGCACTTCTCACAGTCTTGACACACAATTTGATGGATTTTTGAATTGTTTTTTTCAGTTTGGCTTGTTAGGGGCCCACCCTGACCTCTCTTCATCAGTGATACTTTCTCTCCCCTCAGAAGAATGTTTCATCCATTTGTACACTGGTATTTTCTTTATGGAATTATCCCCCCAAACTTGGAGTAATATGTTCCGGATTTCACTTCTACTCTTACCAAGTTTAACAAGAAACTTACAAATGTTTATTTGTTAATCTAATTCAAGTTCTGACAATCTCATGGCAGCACACAAAACCATGCAACAATAAGGAGCACCCCTCAGCAAGACACTGGCACATGTGAAAGCAGGTGTGAAACCTGATATACTAAGGTTATGCAACCTTACTGAGTTGTGTGTACCGTGCTGCCAATGTAAATGTGCAGCGTCAAATCTGCACACTTAATTGAAGAGCTGTGTAGGTATGTAAGAAACAGTGCTAACTTTTAAGAGCATACACATGTGTGAGTGCACACACATACACTCACAGTTTATACACAGGTATCTCCTTTCTTGGTGCTAGTGATATGTCAATAGCACTAGCTCCCATGCTGCTTAACTAAATGGATATTTTCAGATATTCATCTGTTATTGGCAGGACTTTCATTTCCCAGAAGGAAACATTTTCTTGAAACAATTAACCCTGTGTTTACGTATTGTCTTCCAGTGTTATCTAAGTGCCACTGTAGCTCTCCTGCTGTTCACAGCTCTGTCATTTTAGATCTGACTTGGACTTATTCCTTCTGCTCACTTGGCACTCATCCTTTAAAACTGTGAACTTAGTCTTCATATTTATCTTTTTATTAGACTATAAAATCTTTATGGGCAGTTACCATGTTGGCTCATCCTTGCATCCTTTACAAGGCTTAGAATGATATTTTATATGCAGGACAGACACAATATTTTATTTGGATTTTTATGAATATATCTTGTCTCCAAAAGTAGTTTCATAATGGCAAGGGCAGTGACAATTTTTTTTAAAGGCTTATTCACCTTAATGAAATTTTTTTTTTTTAAGATATAGGGTGGATTCTATTGGGTATGGCTATTCCCATCACAAAGATGGTCCTGTTAGTACTAAGTACATTGGATGCTTGCTTTTCCATTCTTGTGATACTTTACTAAGAAGAATGTGTTTCAACTCCATCCAGATTAATACAAAAGATGTAAGGTCTCCATCTTTTTTTTTTAATGGCTGAATCCTATGATCTGATATATGCCCACACAAGAGAAAAACTCAATTCAATTGAAGATGAGGGCAGGAGAAAAAAGGGAGAGGAGAGAGTGGGGGGAGGGGATTGGTGTGATCTCACTTAATGGCACACCTCCTAGGGGTAGGGCACAACTGCAAGAGTGGGTATACCTAACAAATGCAAACACTGTAACCTAATTCATTGTACCCTCACATTAACCTGAAATTAAAACAAAAGAAATAAGCAAAAAAAAAAAAAAAAAAAGGTCCGGTTTAAGACCAGCCTGAGCAAGAGTGAGACCCTGTCTCTACTAAAAAATAATAGAAAAATTAGCTGCATGTTGTGGTGGGTGCCTGTAGTCCCAGCTACTGGGGAGGCTGAGGAAAGAGGATCCCTTGAGCCCAGGAGATTGAGGTTTCTGTGAGCTATGATACCACAGTACTCTAGCCTGGGGCAACAGAGTGGGACTCTGTCACATAAATAAATGAATGAATGAATGAATAAATAAAAATTAAGAAAAGATTGTTCTGAATATTAGTTCAAGCCTTACTGCAGAAGTATACATCCTCCATCCACCCTTGTCCCGGCCCCTGGCCCTCTGCCTCCTGCTCTTATCCCACGGTTGGCTCTGCTTGCTTTTCTCACTTTCTAAACGCAGACCTCTTGACCAGGTACTTATCTTTGTCAGTTAGGCTAGCTTGAGTTGTCATAGCTGAGCTGGAAAACTTTGGCAGTGTTGCCATGTTTTTCTCAGTTTACTCCTCTTCAGGGATTTCCAGACTGACAGCTAATTTAGTCTGACTCAGTCCCTGAGTCAACCACGGAAGATGTGCTGCCTTCCACAAGGTCGATATCCTTGCCTAACCCTACTTAGTAAACGGTGCTCCCCAACGCTGGCTCATGCTACTTTTTGTGACACATCCAGCAACTGCTCATATCTTTAGCACTGAACACAATTCTTGGCAACCTGTACCCACATTTTGGAAACAAAAAACAAATACTTACAATGATGGTGTGAAGGGTGTTCAGAAAGCCCCCTTCTACTCCTACACCAAATAATTTTAGTCATTCACCTGTGCTGAAGCCCCTCCATGTTTGTGAGATAGTTAACTGGCAGCCATGTGACTTGAGATGAAAGTTTTCTCCTCCCAAACTAATCTATTTGGGTAGATTTATAAGTTTAGTCCTAAACTAAGTGTGTTAAACATTGGCTTAATCTAATACTAAATACAATTTTCAGAGGAGTATTTTTTATATAAATAATGACACTTTTACATGGTTTCCTTTTGATTTATCATGTTCTCATGCATATCTTTTTCCTTTCCATCAGTGAATCTATTGCTTCCTTTGTAATTAAATTATTCACAGAGCCCCACTGAGTGGAAGGGGCTTTCTTTCCTTTGGTTTGATACCTGTCTGTAACACTAGTGTAGGCATTTGTTACATGGTTTTTAGTTGCTTTAGTTTTTTCTACAAAATGACAAAAGTCATTTTCTATCTTTACCTAAAAGAAAGTTGTCCTTCACAAATAGGAGAGAAGTTGTTCATGTGTGAGGAGACATTTAATCTGATTTTTGACTTAAACATACAGTATGTACATTGATTTATTGAGAACTTGCCAAGTGGTAATCATCCATTATAGTTAAAATGTGGTTGTTAAAGTTTTCCGTTTCATGGAATGTATAACCCAGAGGCAGTAACTTACCCAAATATCTATAATACCAATAGTATGCACTCTTTTATTTTTCTAGAACTTAATTCATTGTTTTTCTCTGTTACTATCTCTTGGAAGCAATGCTCCCCTTTAAAAAATATTTCTCATGTTATTTCTTAGCAGAATTTTACAGGGAAATTATTTACATCAGTGATAGAATCTAAAGTTGGTTTTAATGATTTTGACTGCATTTAGTTTTTAATTTTCTGTAAGAGACTTCACTGTTTCCCGCTATTGTCAGTCACTACGATATTCTAAAATTTACTTTAGAATACATCATTCCTATGCATTTTTCAAATGTATTTCATTAATAGTGGAAACTTTGGATTTAAAACCAGCTCTTCTGACTCAAAATCAGCTGTTTCTATTTCACTATGAATGCTTTGAAATGCCACATGGTACCCTAAAGTAATGGTTCCTGACCATTTGGGGTAATCCCTCCTTTGCTAATGTGATGACAGTTATGAGCTCTTTCCCTATTAAAAATGATCTATGAATATGCACTTAAAATTTTGCATAGATATTTCACGTGTATTTTTAGACACTCTGAACCTGATCCATGCACTCTCTCAGAGCTCTGCTCTGAAGTTCTGTAATTGGAATCCTGAGAGCCCAAGATTGAGCCCGATATTAGAGAACACACTGAATATTATGGTTACACACAGAATCACAATTCTTCCATATCCATGACAAAGACGTGATGCCAAGGCGTCTGGGTAGGATTCAACCGAGATCTGTAAATAGAAAGAAAGAAAAGGAAGAGCTGAACATCACCCCAGAAATACTGAGTTGTTGTAATGATGAAAGAATAGAGAGATTGGTTTGAGTAGGAGAAATTTCAAATAACAGTTTTTACTCTGTTAGTATCAGTATCCAACGTAGATATTAGCAATAGAGAAATGAATAAAGTAGAAACAGAAGATCTGCGGATTACAAGAGGACGTGCAAAGCCTCTGAACATCATTGAATCCTTTTGGAAGAGACAGATACAATCAGTAAAGAAGTCATAAAATTTCCCCATACCAAACATTCCTCTTGTTTAAAATTAACGTTCCTGATGTGTGGCTATTCAAAGGGTGGTTGGCTGTACTTAAGAAATCAGTGGGAGAACTTCGGAACTCACTATCCTGCTGTCCCCACACTTAGTAAGGATCCACCACCCTCATCATCCGTCCCAGTCTGAAATATTGATCGGGTGAAAACAATGCACGTGTTCCCAGGTAGCTTTTAAAATATCACCAGCCACTCGTGACTTCTATCGCTTCGTGCTTCTCTATCAGACATCTAAGTTGTTTTTTTTTTCCACGCACGCAGATGGTTACATTCTCATGTTTTAAAGTGATATTACATTTAATTACTTTTAGTTTGAAAGCTTAAAGTTAATCTTAATGGCAAAAATTCGCAGAAATGTATCCATTGTTCTTGATTTTAACCAAAGTGCGTGCAAATCTCCCATGTGGAAATGACAGTTAAACCAAGCCTTACGGGTTGTCATGACAACATGAGTAGTGTTCCATGAGGAAGGATTTGAACTTGATCATATTTGCAGTTGTCCTGGCAACGTGACAATCTGACTTCATGGAAGAGGTGTCACTTCACCAGTTAAACTGGTTTTAGGATGGTTGGACGTCTACTGCAGATTGATATCTTCTGTTTTGTATGTATGTGTGTGTACTCATAAAAGCACAGAAGAATGCTTGGTGTTTTGGAAAAGACACAAAAGAAGTGATATTAGAGGCTGAGAAGTGAGACAAATGAATATCAAAGTAGGAAAAGATACAGAGATATATGTGAGAATGAGTTTGGGACATGGAAAGCAGAGAATAAAAGAAGAGAAAAGCAGTAAAGAGAATAAATCAACAAGGAAACGGAGGGTGCATTGATAAGTCACAGAAATTTACTTTGCCGTTACCGAGTGAGAAAGCTGAACATGGAACAGGCGGAAAGTTACTGTGGAAACTTCATGGCACGGTGAACAAGCAGGAGCGTCCTATTGTGTTGTAATTAGGTTGTTGCTACTGTTGGTATTGGGATGATCAGATGCAGTCTCAATCGAGAATCATACCACAAGAATTGCAGGTATCTGACAAGGGAGTTTGGAAGGAAACAGCTTCAAGCTAAATAGATTTGGTACAACAGAAAACATTGCTTTATAAAATATCATTTTCATGCCTTGGCAATGACTAATAAATTTCACATCAACCAGAGCAGTTGCAAATGTAAACTTTAATAATAATGTTAACGGTGACTGCTTCCAATATACTTAGATATCCCAAGTTGAAATATAAATTGAGTGATTTTACTTTCTGCAGTGAATAATCTTAATTTGATTACTTTAAAAATATGAGAAGTTTGATGAAATGAGGTGAAGGCAAATGACATTGTAAATTTCTGGTGTGTGTTTTCACGTGTCTGTGTGGATAATAACACCTCTTCTGTTGTCTTAATGGCTTTGTATGTATACAATGCCGTACTTTCAAATTAAGTCTTTATAACCTTGATTCCATGGTGAGGGGGTTTTAGGGGTACAATAAACCCCCTGAAATCAAATGCCCAATGAATGTGTCTGTGTGTGTGTATGAGTTTGTGCGTTTTCTGGGGAGATGAACCCAAATTTTAATCAAACAAATAACGATTTATCAAAACAGTAAGACCCATTTAGTAATAAAAAGTGGTGGTTTTGTGGATACAGTCAAGAAGAGAAGGAAAAAAGAGAAAAATGGGCAGAAATGTTTCACTGTGTGAAATGCAGCCAGGAGAAAAGCTCTGGATCTCACCAGAGGCCCTGAAGCTATTGGTGTGCTGGGTCATCAAATCTGTTAGAAACAGAGACTGGTGTAGAAGCTGGTTCACAGCACTTGCTGAAGATGATAGTCCCTAAAGCAGAGCGGTATATCCAGGCTTCAGCAGGAATTGTCAGTGAGCGAAACAAAGAGCCCTGCCTTCCTGGAGCTTACTGTCTGGCAGAATGAAAGAGATAGGAGCCCAAGATGTGATGAGAGTAACCAGCGAAGGATATCAGGGCTGTCTCAGCACCTGCTGCTGAGTCGATGCTTAATTAAAGAAAGGGAAGAAGGGAAGAAGGGGGAAGAAATAGAGCTTAGTCAGATGCACAGGGTTCTTGGTTTGCACAGTCTGACTATTCCACTATGATCTTGTTTAAAGAAAAATTTCAAATTAGATTGAGCACAGTGTATTTGAGCAAAGAATAATTCATTTAATTGGGCATCACTGGCAGAAGGTTAGAGAGCTCCCCCAGCAGTGTGAGCAAACTTCTGGGTCTCAGTTTCCTCCTCTGTAACATGCAGGGATCGATGCTTCTTCTCAGCACCATCCTGCAGAGTGAGAGACGGTAGCTCAGTGTGCCCGCATCCACATGCTCAGCGAAACTTCTTTTCCTTCTGAAGAAAAACACCAGTTTCTTTAGATTTGATTATATACTCAACTTTCAAAATGGCCTCTTATTAGAAGAAGGAAATCCTGAATCTGACACAGTTCACTAAAATCACAAGTGCTTTAAGAATCCATGAAAAAAACAGCCTCTAGCAAAGGACCATTGTCTGAGGGAATATCAACATTTTGTTCTGTTTTGTTATCACATTAAAGTTAAAATATATTTTCTTTAGGATTTATGGATCTACCAGTTAATATCAATGTGTTTATCTTTGTGTAGGACGCACAATGTGTTCTGTATTCTTTAATGAGAGAGTCAGTCAGGTGAGGCCATAAGGAGACACAGAGGAAAGACTCAGGGAAACAAAGATTTTTTATCACAGGTCTTAGAGACAGGGCAGGGCACATCATAAGTGGTTATGTGGAAAAGGCACCAGGCGGTCAGGAGACAGAAGACAGGGCGAGAGGAAGGGTTAGGATACTGCCTTTACTGGGGTTTCCTTGGAAAGACAAGGCTGAGTGAACAGTCTGGGGTTGGCTAATCTGAATAATTTGAGGCATGCTTTGGGCTATAGGGGTTCTGACATCTAGCCCCAGGATGATTTGGGGAAAGAAATATTGCCTCTTGGGGTATAAGGGCCAGATAAGGAAAGTATATATTTCAGGGCTGGTTAGATTACATGGCAAAGATGAGCTTCTGACTGGGCCCTTTGTTTTTTGACAGTCCAAGGGAGGTGTCAGCTGCCTACCTGCCTAGATAGGTTAGCACCAGACACTGTTAGATTCAGAGATGCCCATTGTTTATGTTAAACTTTTTCCTCTTCCTACTTAACCAAACCATCTAGAAGCTACAGATCTGGGTAATATTGTCACGGTGAGGACTGAATCTGCCGCCTTCTGGAACCTGGTTCCCTCAGGTATTACTGAAGGGGTGGTTGGAATTTGCACACCGAGTGGGAAAAGCACATTTCTTTTACTATCACTTGTATGCAGTGATGTTTCTGATCCAGAATGAGAACCAGATCATCATGACTTAGCTCATTGCAAATACAGGGGCATGTAACACGTTAGGCTAAATCATTGCCATCTGCTGTATTGTCCAGTATATTTCAGAAACATTGTATCCACAAATCTCATACAAACCTTACAATACCTCTTTGAGCTATGTATTACCATGTCCATTTTACAAATTAAAAAAAGAAAGAAAGAAAAAACAACAACAAGTGATGGGAGGAAAAGTAAATTACCACTGGTGACCTGGAAAGTGAGAAGCAGACTAGGAAATCAAACACAGGCCTGAGGACTCGACGGTTGGTGCGTGTTATGCTTTGATAAGATGTCTATAAAAGTTCTGTAATTCCCGTTCACTTGTTCAGCACATCGGTTTATTTCTCTCTCAAAATCTTAACCTTTGCCTCATTCCATTACTTTTATGCCCAAACACTGCTTTTCCAATGCAGTGCCTTTGAAAACAGCAGAAACCTAGGCTAGCTCTGAGCTGTTGCCCATGGTAACAGGCTGTATCTAAGGCTGGGCTCATTTCAGATATCAAATCATCCCGGAAATACCCTGGAGAGGCTTTGGAATTATTCATAATTACCACAAATTGAAAGTGATGAGAAAATTGGTGCTATTTTTCTATCAATCTCTAGAAAGATTATTATGCTATCTACACACCACTAGATTTAAAAAAAAGTCTTACTGTGAACATTTGTTTCAAAAGCTTCAACCTTTGTTTATAACACTCCAGTATGCCTCCAATTATTTCAAGGATTGCAATAAAATCTTCATTTTCAAACAAAATTAAATGTGATGAAGCTTTGTTTTAACTTTTTATTATAAAATTTTCAAACATAATCAATAATAATAGAAGAACAATACCCATCAATCTGGGTTCAGCAGTTACCAGTAAATGTCAAATCTTGCTTCATATATATCCCCCCAGTCCTTCCCATGCTCTCTACTGGAGTGTTATATAGTAAGTTCCAGATAATTATCTCAAATCAGGATGCTATAGAAACAATTGTACAAAGACAAAGATGAGAAAGGGAACACAGGAACAATGTAAAACAAAAGGGCAATGAAAACTCTTACAGAAAATGCAATGAAAACTTCTCACTTTAATTTTATACCAAGGAGATAAAAAAGTCATTTTTTGTTCATTTAGTACAGAAATCAATATTTAATATAATATTAGGATAATGACTTCTTTAAAGTGTGCAAATAATTCTTGAGTGACATCAAACAGTGAGAGAGACAAAAAGACTAGATTGTAGCAATCCCCAAATCGTAAGACCTTGGGAATCCTGGATAACTTTGTAACTTCAAGCATTGCCTTTGTTCATTGCTGACCACATCCCAAATCAAGGGTGCGTTTCCCTGTACTGTACAGTGGGAAATGTCCATGGCAATAGAACTCCTCAGTGTGTTCTGTGTCGACAAGATAATCTCTATAGCAGGAGTCCTCAAACTTTTTAAACAGGGGGCAAGTTCACTGTCCCTCAAACCATTGGAGGGCCGAACTACAGGCCCCGCGATGAGTGACCTGCTAAGCAGGACAGGCAGCGGCAGCAAAAACACCTGGCAGGCCAGATAAATGTCCTAGGCAGGTTGCGTGTGGCCTGCAGGCCATAGTTTGAGGACACCAGGTCTATAGCATCCAAACAACCCCTACATTGAAACTGCTTCATTGAGACTGATAAAGTATTTTATATTTATATATTTTTGTATTTCTCATTAATAACTACAGATAATAGAGCTATATAGTTGCACATGTATTAATCTTTAAGTCCTTGAAATAACAATTCCTTTTCAACACGCGTTTCATTGGTGATAGAAATATTCTATCTACATTATATTCTTTTTGTTAAAATGTGTGTAATCATTCAGAAAATGTTTCTGTTCTTAGTTATAGCAATGGTGTTGAAAACACATGTGAAGTGCTTTATTAGTTTATCATATAAAAAGTCAAATAACAGAAGAACATTTCAATATCATTTTTTTCTTATAGATTAATTTCAATCCCAACCTAAAATATTAATACCAAATCTAGGCAAATCTATGCTTCATTAACATCTGGGATTAATTGCAACGTTTGGATCTAAATATGAACCAACACCTACTAGTCCTTAAAAATGCAGTAAAATATTAGACTGGACATTAACTAACATATAGGAATTTTGTCATATATTTTAGGTTATGATAGGAATTTTTATAACCCTTCAAACTTAAATCATAGTAATTATAAAACTTTGGTTGAAAATAATATAATTAGTATTTTACTAAACATCTTGACTTTATAATTTAAAAGAAATGGATGGTTCCTAATACAGGTGTACTCTAAAAAGCTTGTGTTTACCTTGTAGCATTTTATTTTGACGGATAATTTTCTACATTAAATACACACAATTTGTGTAAAGGTAAATTAAGTAAGAACATATAGTCTAGTGAATCATCCTCTTTAGTTCTCGGCAGAATCACCTAGAGGGCTTATTAAAACAGATTGCTGGGCCCGACCCCGACAGTTTCTGATTCAGCACTTCCCGAGAAGATTTCGGTGTTTTCATTTCTATCAAGTTTCTAAGTGAGATTGATATTGCTGGCCGAGGGACTAAATGCTAAAAAATGCTGAAGTGGACAAATGCGTTTCAGGAAGTTAAAACTGTAAAAATTGTGAAAAGGTCTCTTTTAAACTGAGCAGCCCATAGGGGAAAATACAAAGAAGATAGGTGTTGCACGAATTCTAATACTTTAACCATCTTACTCCCTCATTCTTTAGGACTTAACTTTCTCATCAACTCTCATTCCACATCTCTTCTCAAACATCTAAAAAATCCCTCCTTACCTTTACCTGATGACACTCTATTACTGTATCATCTACCATGAGTTAAGGGAATCAGGAGAGAGCTTCGTCCTCTTCTCCGTATCTACCAGCTGGCTCATCCTTGTCCTCATATACATGTTCAAAATAAGTTTAAATTGTTTTGCTGTCAAATGCTGAAAAAGGTGGCAAAAGTCACAGTTCGAATCTGCTTGCCGTTCTTTTGCATAGTTTTTCTTTAGGCCTGAAACAATGTACTAATTAAAGCTCATCTTTCTTGGCTACAATTATATCATCCTTTCTGATGAGACACAAGCCACTGTGACTGGAGTTGATAGCACCTTGCACTCTGTTCCGGCTCATGGGTTACTGCAGGCAACTGGCCCAATTTACAGAACATATTATTTCAAAGTTACTTTTTTATGGGGTAGGGAGGAGGTGGTTAGTTGCCTTCATTGTCAAATGTACTTAATCCGAATCTCACCCAACTTGAATAGTGAAAATGTTTATGTAAATCTTAATGTTTGTCATCTTAAAGGTAGAAAATCAGATGTAATTTTTATTTGTTAGTTTCAGAATCCCTCTCCTCCCTGCTAAGAAAACTTAAGTTGAAATTATTGTTCAAAACATGTGATTTGAGAAAAGGCTTAAAATAAGGAAGAAAGAAAAGAAGGGAGAAAAAAGCAAACTGCCACTGTCCAGGCCAGCAATCACAGAAAAGGGTAATTTTGCTCAGTAATACAGAGCGAACAGTGACTTCTCAGCCTGCCTGAGAAATCCCAACCATCAGAGTTAAGATAAAAATGTAGTCATCCACCTCGACCAGCTACCTGTGCTGAAGATGCAGATAGGAAATATTTTACGGTTAGTTGACTGTTAAAAGGCATTTTCACCAGTGAATCATTTGAAATGTAAACTTTTGTTTCAGCCTAGCAGCTCAAAAGCACAAAACTTTTAAATTTGAAAACTTACCACTATCAGCCCCAAGGGGACAAAAAAGCAGATCATGGTTGTACTTACGCGGGTAAAATATTATTTTTGTTTTGTTTCTTTTGTTTCTCCTTAGAGTCTATCACCATGTTTTGTTTATTCATCATCTGGATGAGTTTCCAACCTTCTTAAGGCCTTTGCTTAACTTTGCGGCAAGGAATTCCAGTGGTAGTTCAGCTCTGTAGGCAACGCTCCAAGTTCACTCCACACCAGGGCTTACAGTCAGTGCCCTGCCCAGTGTCCTTATCCCCTCCTGCCCCCCCCCATCCTCATTTCACTGTCTTGCCCTCTGTGATCAGTCGTGGTAATCACCATCAGCTTCCTTGCTCCTCTCTCCTGAGGTTGATGAACCACCCTCCCAAACTGGTTCAACCCACCTTCCACCTGTTCTCTGTCTGCAGCTGAGCGGTTCCGTGTAGCTGGAGGACAAGCCGAGGCCACACCGACTGGTCAGTTTTAGTGAGCACAGACGCGAGTCAGGCCCTCAGCACTGTCCTGCCGCCTTTCTTCTTTCCCAGGTCAATGCAGTTCCGCAGACAGCTGCTCGACACCTTTTCTTTCTTCATCAGATGTCCAGAATTTCCTCTGATTCTCAGTTGATCACATTGCTCTTTTATTTCTCTGAGAAAATACAGCAACGGAAAACAAGTTCCTTTTTTCCTCCCTCGGTATCAACCTCCTGTACCAGCTCCCTTACACTTTGCCTGCCTGGACCACCGTTCTGCTCCTGCATTGGATGCCGCAGCTTCAGACTTCCTCCCGCAGTTCTCTCTCTTAGATAGCCATTTAGTCTTTCTGTCCTTTTACGTCATTCCCATCAGCAAACAGTGTATTTGTAAACTTCAAATATCTCCTGTTATTTTTTTCTAGTTTCATGACTTCATTTTTAGAAAAGACACTTCATATGATTTAAATGTTAAATTTGTTCAAATGCGTTTTGTGGCCTAACCTCACCTATCCTAGAAAATGTTTCATGTGTGCTTGAGAAAATGCGTATTCTGCTGCTATCAAGTAGGATATGTTTTATATGCCTATTTGTTTCATTTGGTCTAAAGTGTAGTTCAAGTCCAGTGTGTCTGTATCGGTTTTTCACCTATTCACTGTTGAAAGTGGGGTATTTAACAATAATAATAGTTTTATTGTATTGCTGTCTATGATCTCCTAATATTTGGTTTACTTAGGTGCTGTGATGTTAGGTACATATATATTTGCCATTGTTATATCCTGTGGATGATTTGACCCCTTTATCATTGTATGATGACTGTAGTTGTGTCTTTTCACGGTTTTTGAAAAGTCTATTTTTCTGAATAGCTATCCCCTCTTCCTTTTGGTTTCTGTTTAAATCTTTTCCTTTCCTTTCAGTCTGTGTGTGTACTTAAAATTAAAGCTGACCTATAGCTAGATCTTTTTAAAAAAATCTATTCAGGCACGATGTCTTGTGACTGAAGAATTTAACCTGTTTACATTAAAAGGAAATTACAGATAGGCAAGGACTTACTATTACCATTTTGTTAATTACTTTCAAAAGTAATTTTGGTGTTTTCCTTTGTGTGATTTAATGGTTTTTCTGAGGTAGCACATTCTGGTTCCTTTGTCTTTACCTTTCGTTTATCTATTATAGGTTTTTGCTGTCTGGTTACCATAAGGGTTATAGAAAACATCCTTATAATAGTGTATTTTAAGCTGATAACAACTTAACTTCCATCACATTCAAAAACACTATAATTACTTCTCCCCCCCCACACACATTGGATCTTTTGGTGTCACAATTAATTTTGTGTGTACTTTAATCATCTATTACAGTTTTAAAATATTTTTGTCTTTTAGTCCTTATGTTAGAGGTAGAAGTTATTTACACACCACTAAAGCAGTATTAGAGGTTCTGAATTTAAAGTTAAAGCTTTAACAAGTGCATATTATACCCCTCTATGTTTTCATGTTGCTGATCAGCATTATTTCATTTCCACGTGAATCTAGTGGTGATGAACTTTCTTAGCTTTCATTTTTCTGGGAAAGTATTTATTTCTCCTTCCTTTCCAAAGGACAGGTTTAACAAGTAAAAGTACACTGGGTAAGCAGGTTTTCTCTCTCATTACTCTGTGATTTTTTTTTTATTTTTTACAATGTAGTTATCATCAGCACTCAATTGTTGCATATTTTTATATGGTACATGTCATATTTTGACACATGCATGCGAGGCATAAAAATCAAGCAATAATCCTGTCACAGTCATTGGGTTATAACCATCATTATCAACCGTTTATCTTTTCTTTGTGTTAGGAACATTCCAGTTCTACTTCTCTGAGTATTCTAAGTATACCGTAATTTAATGTAGACTATCATCATTTTGTTGTGTTACAAAATATTATTCCTGCTATCTAATTGTCTAACTATATTTTTCACCCATTAATCATCCACACTTTGTTCCCACCTTTCTCCGCTACCCTTCCCAGCCTCTGGTAACCATTGTTCCACTCTTGGTCTCCATGAGATCAATTGTTTTAATATTTAGCTCCCACATACATCTGAGAATATGTGAGATGTGTCTTTCTAAGCTTGGATTATTCACTTAACATGCTGTTCTCTGGTTCTACCCATGTTGTTCCAAATGACTGCATTTCATACCTGAATAAGATATTCCTTTATGTATGTGTACCATGCTTTCTTTATCCATTCATCTGTTGATGGACATTTAGTTGATTCCAAATCTTGGCTATTGTGAATAGTTTTGCAATAAACATGGGAGTGCAGATATCTTTTTGATCTTATGATTTTCCTTCTTTTGTATATATACCTAGCAGTGGAATTTCTGGACTACGTGGTAGTTCTATTTTTAGTTTTTGAGGACACTCCATACTGTTCTACATAGTGGTTGCTCTAGTTTACATACCCACCAACATGTATGAGAGTTCCCCTTTCTCCACATCTTCACCAGCATTCATTATTGCCTGTCTTTTTGATAAGCCATTTTAACTGGTTTGAGCTGGCATTCCTTGCAGTTTTAATTTGCATTCCTCTGATGATTAATGATGTTGAGCATTTCTCATACCTGTTGGCCATTTGTGTGTCTTCTTTTGAAAAATGCCTATTCAGAGCTTTTGCTCATTTTTAAGCAGATTATTTGATTTATTTTTTTTTTAGTTGTTTGAGCTCCTTGTATATTCTAGTTATTAATCCCTTGGCAGCTGGATAGTTTGAACATATTTTTTCCCCGTTCTGTGGACTCTCTCTTCACTTGCTAATTGTTTCCTTTGCCATACATAAACTGTCTAGCTTGATGTGATCCCATTTTTTGCTTTTGCTTTGGTTGCCTGTGCTTTGAGGGTATTACTCAAGAAATCATTGCCAGACCAATGTCTTGGAGCATTACTTCAATGTTTTCTTTTGGTAATTTCATAGCTTCATCTCTTAAATTTATGACTTTAATCAATTTTGAGTTGATTTTTATGCATGGTAAAAGACAGGGGTCTAGTTTCATTCTTCTACATGTAGATATCCAGTTTTCCCAGCACCACTTATTGAAAAGACAGACCGTCCTTTCCCCAATGTCTGGTCTTGGTAACTTTGTCAAAAATAAGTTTACTATAGTTGTGTGGATTTATTTCTGGGTTCTCTATTCTGTTCCATTGGTCTCTGTGTCTATTTTCTTAGATATTCTGTGCTGTTTTTGTTACTATGGCTTGGTGGTATAATTTGATGTAATATGTTTCTTCCAGTTTTTCTCTATTTGCTCAGGATGCCTTTGGCTATTCTGGGTCTTTCATGGTTTCATATAAATTTTAGAACTACTTTTTCTATTTCTATGGAGGATGTCATTGGTCTTTTGATGGGGATTGCATTGAATTTGTAGATTGTTTGGAGCAGTATGGAAATTTTAATAATACTGATGCTTCCAATCTGTGAGCATGGAATATTTTCCTATTTTTTTGTGTCCTCTTTGATGTCTTTCATCAATGTTTTATAGATTTCAATGCACATATCTTTCACTTTTTTGGTTAAGTTTATTTTCATATATTTTGATTTTTTGTAGCAATTGTAAATGGAATTCTTAGTTTCTGTTTAAGATTATTTGCTGTTGACATATAGAAGTGCTATTGATTTTTGTACATTGATTTTATATCCTGCAACTTTATTGACTTTATTTATCAGTGATAATAGCTTTCTTGGTGGACCTTTAGGTTTCTCTACATGCAAAACTGTGTTTTTGGCAAATAAGAATAATTTGACTTTTTTCTTTCCAATTTGGATGCCCTTTATATCTTGTCTAACTGATGTAGCTAAAACTTTCAGTACTATGCTGAATAACAGTGGTTCCATGGATTAGCAGTCAGAGTCTCTCACTATCCTCCCTCACTTCCTCTCTAACAAAATGAGTCTCACTGTCCACACTGGGATGCCTAGAGTTGAAGAAGGAGTGATGTGAGCACTTTCCTATGGCCACCATAACTAGGACTGCATAAGTCTCACTAGAAGCCAATCCAGTCTTATCCAAGGCCTGTGGAGACTGCTGCCTGGCTATCTCTGCTGTTTATTCAAGGTCCAAATGCTCTAAAGTCATCAGGTGGAGGACTGGATCTTTCTAGGACTGGATTTTTCATTTTAGGGTAGTGGCTTTCCCTTTGGCTTAAAATGAGTCTAGAAATTCCATCTAGAAATGATTTCCTTCTGAAATCAGGGACTTCGGGAATCTGGTTGGTATTGCTGTGGCACTGTTGGGGGATGGGGAAGGGTGACACAGGCTATGCACAAGTATCTTATCCTCTTCCATGCCTCTTTCCTTGCTGTAATGTTAAAACCTGGTACTGGGATTGGTTGCCTGATTTTTTGCACTTTGAACATATCATTTCACTCTTCTGGCCTGTAAAATTTCTGCTAAGAAATATGCTCATAACTTTATTGAGGATCCCTTGTATGTGAGGAACTTCTTTTCTCTTCATGCTTTAATATTCTCATTGCCTTTGTTTTTTGATATTTTGTTTACAGTGTGTTGTGGTGAAGTCTTCTTTGGACTGATCCTAATTGGAGACTTCTGAGTTTCACATATATGGATGTTCATATAACTCCCCAGTATGGGGAAAGTTTGTGTTAGTATTTTAAAATATGTTTTCTCTTCTTCTCTTTCAGTATATCATATAATGTAAGAGTTAGCCCTTTTAATGACATCCCATAAATCCCATAGTTTCTCATTTCTTCTCATGGTTTCTTCCTTTTAACTCAACCTTAGTAAATATTTTTAAATTGCTTTTCTTCAAGTACATTGATTCTTTCTTCTGATTGATAAAACCTACTATTGGTCTCTTCATAGATATATATTTTTAATTTTGATCATGATATTCTTCAGCCTCAGAATTTTTTGGTTCTTCTTATGATTTGATGTCTTCATTGAACTTGCTTTGTTGTTTCATTGTTTTTCTAATTTTTTGAATTGTCTGTACTCTTTAATAGCTTGCTAAGCTTTCTTAAAATAATTATTTTGAATTATTTGTTAAGCAATTCATAAATCTCTGTTAATTTGGGGTTTGTTACTAAAATGTTATTGTATTTGTTGGATGCTGTCATTTTTCCTTAAATTTCTGTGTTCTTCAAAGTGCTGTGTTTCTGTTTCTGATTTAGTGGCCTCTTCTAGTCTTTACTGGGTGTCTTCAGTAAAGAGAAACATTTTCACCAAGCAGACCATCTGGGAATTTTGGAGGCTCTCCTAGGCCTGGTTATATGGATAGGCTCACTCCATACCTTTCGTTCCCTTTCACAGAGGAATTCTTAAGATTGCGTGCTTTCTCTTGATTCTACAAAGCCAGTAGAAGCCCCTTGTTGGTTTTCCCAAAAGCAGGGCTCTAATATGTTCCTTTATGTGCCTTCCCCCAATCGCACAGAGTTCAGCCAGTGTCTATCTGTGGAGGTGCACTCGGTTCTGGGTGGGAAGGGAGTGAGGTACTAGAAGTATTTGGAGTGTCCATGTACCAGTTGGGGAAGGCCTACTGGCAAAGCATCCCAAGCAGCTTTGGGGCAGGCTTTCTGACATATGTGCAGCAGTCACCAGGTTCTGTACCCTCCCTTTCTAGCTCCCAAACTTTCTCAGACACTTATCCATGCCGTCACATCAGTATTCTGATGAGAGGAGAAGGAAGTAGGAATCTTGGGCAGCCTTCTGCGTGGCTGGAGAATCTAGGTATTCATTTCCTGTGTTCTCAGTTTCCCCCGTTAGAAAAAAAATGACCGCTCAAGGGAGTTTCATTTCGCACTCAGCTATGCCACCCTGAGGGAGTGTGGTATAGGCAAAATGTAACTATTATTATTACCATCATAAATACTGCTATTCTTGGATTTTATGATCTAATTTTGTGCTAGAGTTTTTCCACTGGACTCCTAGACTTCCACAAAAGTCCTCTCATCCGTGAAGATGGCAGCACAAAGATCCTATTCTTCCAGCTTGCTGATGTCATTCCTGTTTTCTTCAATACCATTGAATTGTATAGGAGCTGTCCAAAATATTAAATATTGAATTCAGTCTTGAATAAATAAATGGGGGGAGGATAGGTGATTGGTGGGACCACACATATGGTTCATCTTACAAGGGTACATGTGAATCTTTCTAAATGTAGAACATAAATGTCTTAGCACAATAACTAAGAGGATGCCATGAAGGCTATGTTAACCAATTTGATGAAAGTATTTCAACTGTACCCCATGACTGCATTAATGCACACAGCTATGATTTAATAAAAGAAGAGAATAAATGAACTACTCTATTATGATATACTCTATTGCCTCCTTGTAACATCTATCTAATTATTAATAAATAAGTTGATGAATAAGAACTGACACAGGAAGAAGGGTGTAGTGTGAGAATTAGGAAGTTTTCTTTTGCAACCAGAGTCAGAACGTTGCTGGTCCAAGATGTTCCACTGGTTCCTTCTTAATGAGTGTATTTTCTCCACACAGATTAGTTCATCTTCACTTTATTTCCACCCTTGCCACAGTATTTTGATATTATAATTAATAGATTAGCTACTGTTATGTAAATGCTCTACTCTGTATATGCACACAGAATTTCACAATTGTTCAGCAAGCTTGACAGCATTTCTGGTATTGATTTTGTCTTTGAAGATTAAATTAAGGAGGTAAGTTGTTTAGATGTTAAGATAATACAGGAACGCCTTTATGTTAAAGTCATTTTAGAGTTCCAGTGACTTAGGACTTGTTCATCAATTAGATTGGTGAATGTTAACAAGGGGGAGTATCTTCTGGTAAGCTGATGTTTCTGATAACTGGACAAAAGTATTCCAAAGAGAATATAAAATATTTCAGCCTAAGATTATGGCACCATCAAGGCATTTTATCCTTAATGGAGTGAAATAGAAGATAAAAGTCTCTAATGTTGCTTGGAATTGGTAGAGCCTAGTGGCTCACACCTATAATCTTTTTTTTTTTTTCACACTTGTAATCTTAGTGCTCCGGGAGGCTGAGTAAGGAGCATCCTTTGAGCTCAGGAGTCTGAAACCAGCATGAGCAAGAGCCAGACCTTGTCTCTATTAAGAATAGAAAAAAAAAGCGGGGTGTGGTGGTGCGTGCCTATAATCCTAGATATTTGGAAGGCTGAGGAAGGAGGATTGCTTGAACATAGAAGTTTGAAGTTGCTATGAGTTAGGCTGATGCCACAGCACTCTAGCCTCAAAAAAATATATATGTTTTTACTCACCCACTTATCGCCTTTTTTCCTCTGTGTGTGGCCAGGGAGTACTCAAAATTTAGTGCTAACAAAGTCATGAGGCACAAAATGAATTCCTTAATCTAGGTAAGTGTGTAATGTCTTGATAATATCCTTGGGGTATAAGCTGAATATCATGGTAGCATCTAGGGTTATAACAGAGACTTAAAATCCATTTAGTAGCCAGGTACCACTCGCATGTTGAGATAGCAAAGGCAATGTGCAGCCACAAGCAAATTCCAAAAGTCATTCTGATTTTATGTCATTGCTGTCTATATATTTGGATATAAGTAAGAGTATGTTCTACAGAAAAATAAAGCAAAGATATAACTTTAAAAATGATTATTATTCTGTAAAACATATACTGTATTCAAGTGTTTCTGGTTAGATTGTCTTCAGAACGAATTATGAGCCAGGCTTTAAAAATTTAAACTCTTTTAGAAATGGCATTATATTTTTCTGGGATGTCTCTCTGTTTTTCGATGGGTTTCTGGAACTGGGGTTCAGTATGTTTGGCTGCTAGTCCCTCTTCTTCCACTAAATAACTAGAGGGGTTGGCTAAATCACACAAGCCCTGCTACCCTGTCTTCTCATATATAAAATGAGATTATGATGTTAGAGTGACACAGATACTTGATAATCTTGTATTTATTTAACAAACCAAAAGTTTATGAAAGGAATATGTAGGAATTAGGTGATTGGAGAAGTGTCATGGCTCCATCTTGACCATTTATGGATGCCCAGTGCCCATCACAGGCTGTCTCTATGGGCTGTGTCAACTGCTTGGCAGAAAAGAAATGCAGACTGTTTGCTGAACATGATAGAAAATCTGGTGGTTGCCGATGATTCACCCTTCCTTCATATCAACACGAATCAAGGTGATGCCTGTTTCCCCACTTTCACTGTTCCACCTCGTGCATGAAACAGTCCTTTAAAAAGTTTCGGACATAAATTTCCTACTTGGCATGCCAAGAATGAGTCATGGGTGTGTCAAGATATTAGTGGCTCTATTACTCAGGCATCAGGGCAGGCCTGGACCAGTGACCTCTGGCCTTGAGTGCCCCCCTCCATTCACTCAAGAGATCTTTAAAAAATGATTTTTTTTCCTCTATATGCTATGATGTGAAAAGGGTTGGGAAATACTAGACTAGATCCATTGGTTAATATACTTGTCTAAAAACATGCTTTGGATGCCTAATGTGGATATCTGAGTGCATCCTGAGAATACAGAGATAATTGAAACTCCAGCCTTGATGGCCCCTAAATGGCATGCCATCTCCAAATTCAACTGTGTATTTCCATTCCTTCAGAATGGCCAACTTGGAATAAGAGAATAAAGACATCAAAGGATGGAAGAGAGAAGCCTGAGTGAGTGTGGAAGCTGTATAATCTTGGGAATTGTAAGAGAAAATCCCAGAGTTTTTACTATAATGGACTTTAATTTTTTATCTCTTGAGATAATACTTCCATTTTTATTTTCCTTTCATTGATAATCTTTCAACCTGTGTTTCTTCACCTTATTTTTATAAAAGTTTTAGGTAAACAATGTCATTTTCATAGTGAAGAACTTATGGGGTCATCAATTATTAAAATATTCAGAAATTAATTTATATATGATAATTTGAAACTTAATCACATTTCCTTAATACCAATAATATTAAATATAAAAAATGATTTAAATATCATAAAAAATTTCTTAAGGCAATCACAAATAAGTGAATGGGGTTAAAACCTAAATGATAGGGTGGTCTTTAACACTGCAGCAAAAATAGAAACCCACTGTCATGGAGTTGTGTCCTTGGAACCTCTCTTTAGCTTATTCGGCTATTAGTTCTCTATGCTTCTAAGAGTTTAGTTTATTGGTATGATGGTTGGCAATCATAGCGGATGCACTAGGATAGCAATTGTCAACAGATTGCAAAGTCTTAAAAAAATGTGGCAGCTCTTCATGAACTATTTGTAGACAATGGAGAGAACACACATTTGCACTTTATACACATCCATCAAAATTGTATGAAAACAGTTTAAGATATTTTTGACAAAATAACACTTTAACAATCAGACATAAACTTTAAATATGTATATTTTGTTTTAAAATAGTAATATTCTAATTCTGGACATGGAGTTCTTTTAATGACAGTTTTGAGAAGTCAGTATTCTGTTATACTTAACAACATTCTCAAAAATAACTAGTGATGAAGGGTCTAGCCTGTCTTTTTGTCACAGTGTTCTTTAAGAGTGCTCACATGTACTAAGTGGTGGTTATTTGGGGTATATAAATATCACCTATCTGATATCAGTGACACATTCATGAAAATCTTATGCTCACTGCACAAAAATACTAACTGGGAGCCTACTGCCCTCCTATTTATTGTAAAATATTCCACTGTGTTATTTGTCAGCAGAAAGCTCCTAAGTAATTTCCTTAAAGGTAAATAAGATGAAGGAAACTGTCTGTGTGTAAGCACCAAACGGCCACTTGAGGACGCAAACCAACAATTATCAATTACTAATCACTGTGCTGGTTTTCATACATTTGTTTATATGTGTGGAAATATATATTTTTTTCTTTGTTTGAAACTTGGCAGATTTTCAAAATGTCTACATGTAATTCTAATGTTCTAACAGGTGCATTTGGAAGGTAGTTTAAGATTTTGTTCCCCTAAATCTGTTAAAGTTTGACTGAGTTTTCATATATAGACATGTATGCTGATATTTATATATTCATATATAAATACCAATGTCCTTTGTGAACATTAGCCAAAAAGTATTATTTTGGAAGATATATATGTTAGGAAGTTTGGACAGTGTAAACTAAAAACACATCTCCAAGGAAAATGGAAAGTATTTTGGAGAATGAGCCTGTATTCTTATCTCCTGGCCTTTTCACAGGTTCTACCAGTCACGTTTCCCTCCTTCCACAGACTGGAAAGTTGGGGTTCATACAGCTTGAGTGAGTTGCACAAAGTCACTTGTATGCCAGAAGTGCCCATAAATATTATTATTGCAGGATCAATTTTGTTTATTTGGATGTTTGTGTGGTTATTTTCAAGAATCTGGAATCAACCATATTGTTCTCTGTCATAAGGAATTGCCCTAAGTCCTCCTCTAACCCCCTTCACCTCTGTGTAGACTGAATACGTATTTGCTGACTGCTATGTCTTCACCCCCCCATTTTTATTTCAAAAGGAGAAAAAGTGGTCACCCTGGTTTTCTTGGATTAAGAGAAATAACAATAATTTTGCTAACCAGGTGTGATATTGTCCTTTCAGAATCTAAATTTGATCTGGTCTATTTAAATCAGTGGTTCTCAACCTTCCTAATGCCGCGGTGCTTTAATACAGTTCCTGTGGGTCACGACTTACAGGTTGAGAATCGCTGATTTAAATCCATGCCATTCTCATGTGTTAACATTAAATTCACTACCTTTGAAAAGTACCCACACCTGGGTGGCACCTGTGGCTCAATGAGTGGGGCACTGGCCCCATATACTGAGGGTGGTGGGTTTGAACCTGGCCTGGCCAAACTGCAACAGAAAAAACCCAGCCGGCTGTTGTGGTGGGTGCCTGTAGTCCCAGCCACTCAGGAGGCTGAGGCAAGAGAATTGCCTAAGCCCAAGAGCTGGAGGTTGCTGTGAGCTGTGACGTCACGCACTCTACTGAGGGTGACAAAATGAGACTCTGTCTCTAAAAAAAAGAAGCAGAAGAAAAGTGCCCACACCTAATATCTTGCTTCTGAACAACTTTTTAATGTCCTCCTTATCTCTTATTTTCTATTATCACAAATAATATCACCATGTATTGTAAATGATGTTTTTTCAGTTAGTTTGGGCGCAATTGAATACTTTCCATCACTGTGGTTCCTTTTTCTTTCAGCCACTACTGTCTGCACAGAAGGCATCATTTCATTATCAGTCTACTTTCAGGAACTCGATCTTCTACATGCACCACGGATCCACCTCAATTACGTAGTGCAAGGTCAATGTGAGTCCTCCAATGAGTACTGCTTTTTACCAGAAAACACAGAAAATACAGAAAAAAATTGTCCTAGATTAGCAATATTGTTGACAATTTCAACCATGTTTCTCTTTCTAAGTATCTGGTGTACTCAAAACTAATGTCTAAAGTATACTGACTGATAGACACTAACCATGAGTGTTCTTAGAATAATGTTCCTGAGTTCTCTAGAAAATATAAGACTTCAAATTGGTATTCACTTCAACCATTTCTTATCATGCAGAAGCATGGGAGGTTCCAAAAGGTGTCTTCATGTGGTCACTTTTGAGGAGACATGTGTTTTGTTGGAATTTCTGATTTTTAAATTTTTTTTCAAGCGGCCCTATCCTTCTCATAAAGAAGAGTGCGTTAAGTGATTTTTTAAGCACTTCTCAATATAAAACTCTCCTTAAGAACGGAGAGTATATTTTTAAATTTGGAAACAACTTCAGTTTCAGGGGTGTCCAACGCACAGCCTATGGCCTATCTGTGTGTGTGTGTGTGTATGTGTGTGTGTGTGTGTGCAGCCCAGGATGGCTATGAATGTGGCCCACCACAAAATCGTAGACTTACTTAAAGAGATTAAGAGATTTTTTTGGTGGAACTTGACTGCATGGTTCTCAAGTGTGAACTCCATAGATGACAAGGCTGTGTCACAATGTCATGTAAAATAAACACACACGCGCTCTCACTATCTGTTCACAGCTCTCAGTGTGTTGTCTTCCAAGTACAGTCAGTCAAGTTGACACCATCAGATGTTATATGTGTGCATAGTGAGTTATTGATTATTGATAATATTTCAACCTGCCATTGCACCATTAGGTGTTTAGTGTTATGTAGAAGTCAGGTAAGCAGTCTGATTTGATTATTAAGGGCACTTTCACACCTTGGTGGTGCCGCACCCATTGCCTGCCACCTGCCCAGCATTGGCAGCTGAGATATGGGAGGAAGGACCCAAACCTTGCTTTCTATTGTCTTGTCAGTTAATTTTCATAATAAAAGTAAATATAGTCGTTTATCTATTATTATTGGTTTTTAAAATCTAGCATGGCTTCTACACGTCTCGAAATAGAACAGATAAAGGAAAATTATCCAGTGAAAAGTGGGCTGATGACTACTTTTTTGTAGAGGCACATAGTGAGACATGCTGCATAATTTGTGCAAGTTTTCAAAGACAATAATTTGAAAAGTATTATATGCAAAATCATGCTGCCAAAATCAATGTGTGTGAACGGTTGTTTTGTAAACAAAACAAAATAGTGGAACTGAAAAAATGTCTATCTTCACAGCAAAAAACATTTTTTAAGTTACAATTCAGATGGCTTCCATTGTCATAATTATGTGGTGGTATATTTCACAGCAAAACAAAATCCAAACCATTTACCGTTGGTGAGTTTAAGCAAAGTATGGAACGTGTGGCAGATATAATTTGCCCTGAAGAAAGGGGGACATTTTTAAAAATCAGTTTGTCTCACCAGACTATAGCCAGGCAAATAGAAGAAATCAGAAAATCTATCAAAGGTAAGTTTGGAAAGTGAAGCTGCTAATTTTAGATTTTATGCCTTGGTAATGGATGACAGCACTGATGCCTCAAACAGACCTTACCGCCCCATTTTTATTAGAGATATTGATGCTGAATATAATGTCACTGAATAAATGGCTTCTTTCTATAACTTTTCCCCCAGAAGATGAGGGGGCACATGTATTTGTTTACACACGTTCACTTTTACACATACTGAGTCAAAGTTATAAGTGTGCCCTTGACCCAGTGTGGTAGTGTGCACTGCACCCAACACATGTGAAATAAATGGCTTCTTTATTGCCATTAAAAGGCAAAACTACAGCAAGAGATTTATACAAAGGAGTACAAATATGTTAAAGCAATTTCCTTTGCCCATTGTCAAAATATGTGGCATAGTTACTTATGGTACCCTGGCGATAGTAGGCAAAAGAGAGGGACTTGTAAAATTAATAGAAGTCGATGCAGTTGCCACCCAAAACTTACATTTGATGAAGTATCATTGCATGGTACATCAAGAAAATGTATGGCACAAAAGCTTTAGAAACAGATTACATCGTGCAAATCATCAAGACTGGATTTTATGAGGGCCAAGGGATGGAATCGTCACCAATTGTGGGAATTTCTTAAGAGTATTTATGCTAACTGTGGTGACATCATTTACTTTTAGGAAGTAAGATGACTCAGGAGAGGCCAAATGTGGAAAGGATTGTATGATTTGTAACATGTTATCAAGTTGTTTATGGTCTCAAAAACAAAATTCGTGTGAGAACTTGCAATGAAAATTAGCTTATGGATGTAGTGTTTTTAGTGCATTTAACTTCTCATTTAATTGAATTAGATGTTATGTATTCAAAGTGAAAATCAATTTATCAATACCATGTTTCAAACAATGACTGCATTCCAAGTGAAAATTAAATTACGGAAATCTAAAATTACGGCAAATACTTTTATGCATTTCAACATGTGCCATAGCATCATAGCTCACAGCAACCTCAAACTTTTGGGCTCAAGTGATCCTGTTGCCTCAGCCTCTTGAGTAGCTGGGACTGCAGGTGCCTGCCACAGCATCCAGTAGTTTTTCTATTTTTCTTAGAGATGGGGTCTCACTCTTGCTTACACTGCTCTCGAACTCCTGAGCTCAGCCTGTCCACCTCCATCAGCTTCCCAAAGTGTTAGGATTACCATGATGGGCCAATTTGATGATTTGATATATGTGGTACCTGTATTGTGAGATAATAACCACTAACATATTCAGGTAGTTACCACCATTCTCTTTCTTCTATTCCTTTTTTCTTCTTCCTTTTCTTTTTGTTTCTTTTTCTTTTTTAGGGGGGTGCATGTGGTAAGAGCATTTAAGATCTTTATTGGACACACTTCAAGTATACAATAAAGTATTGTTAATTATTGTCAGATTGCTATACATTAAGAGCTCCGGAACTAATTCATCTCGCGTATCTGAAAATTTGCACCCTTGGACCCTTATCTCTTCTCCTGCTCCCGCAGTTCCTGGTAACCACTGTTGTACTCTCTGTTTCTTGGAGTTTGACCATTTCAGATTCCACACATGAGTAAGAGCGTGTAATATTTGTTTTTCTCTGTCTGGCTTACTTCACTTGGTATAAAGTCTTTCAGTTTCCTTCTTCTGTGTTGTGGCAAATGACAGAATTTCCTTCTTTGTTGAGAGTGAATAATATTCTCTTATGGAAAGACAATATGATATGTGCATTGCATTACACTATTGTTTTCTTTATTTATCTAACAAAAGCACTGGTTGCTTCCATACCTTGACTATTGTGAATAATGTTGCAGTGAACAGAGGAGTGCAGATACCTCTTTGAGATCCTGATTCATACCCAGCAGTGGGATTATGGATTGTAAAATAGTTCTGTTTTTAATTCATGTGGAAAATCCATACTGTTTTCCATAATGGCTGTATCAATTTACATCACCACTAACATTGTATAACAATTCCCCTTGCCAACATTTGTTACCTTTTGTTTTTCTTGTCTTATAGTAGCCACTGCAACAAGTTCAAGGTGGTTTAGATTTGCATTTTTCTAATGGTTAGTGACCCTGAGCACCTTTTCCTGTACCTGTTGGCTCCTTTCCCATTTTATACAGGAATCATTTTTACTCTTTCAATTGGAAATTTTAATTATAATTGATGGATTTAGTTTAAAGAAAATTATTTAAATTGGTCAGTTAATTTTAGCAGATGGTTGCAATGAATCAATATATACAGACTCTCTTAATATTGCTTTCCTGTTTGCTTTTACCACTCTTTATCTTCATTCAATGGAATAAATAGTTTTAAGTGTTTACACTGTGCTAGAAAGGATAGCATAAATGTAAAGATAAGCAATGAAAGTTATAAAACTTGCCGTCTTTGTTTAAATGTGGATTAGCTATATATACAAGTATAATGTGATTGTGACAGTGCTGTCACAGAAGTATAGAGATAATTGTAAATGGAATTGTGGTGCCCTTTTAAAGTGTGTGATCATTATTTTCAACTAAGTAAGTGTATTAGTTAAGGTAATGCCAACTGTTATGAAAGATAAATGCAGGAATCTCAGCGTCTTAACACAATAGATGTTTTGTTTTACTCACCAACAGTAGAAAGTCTGGGGTGGCATTTGGGATTCTGCTCCTTTTACCATTCAGAGAATCAGATTTCTTGAACATTCAAATTTCGAGGTCTTTTGGGTTTGACATCCAACAGGAAGACAGAGAAAACAGCCTTTGATAACACGAGTGGGTTTATGGGCCAAATCTGGAAGTGGTGTAGGCTATTTCATTATCTGGCCAGTATTATTGGTTGAAAAAAATTCAGAAGTTTGTGTTTCTCCAAAAATTCATATCATGAGTTTCTGACTCCTAGGACCTCAGGATATGGACTCTGTTTCCTCCTTGTTTGGAAATAGGCTCGTTGCAGGTGTAATTAGTTAAGATGAAGTCCCGTTGGAGTAGGGTGGACCCTTAATCCAATATGAGGTGCCCTCATATACAGGAAATGTTTGGAGAGAGACTTGCACAGGAGGAGAATGTCTTATGTAGGTAAATTCAGAGATCAGGGTGATGCATTTACATCTACAAACCAAGGAATGGCAAAGTTACCAGCAGCTACCAGGTGCTAAGACAGGGGCATAGGACATATTACCCTTACATCCCTCAGAAGGAATCAACCATGTTAACTCCTTTATCTCTGATTTCTAGTTCTCTAGAACTATGAGGCAATAAATTTCTGTTGTTTAAGCCACACAGTATCTAGTACTCTGTTAAGGAAGCTCTAGCAAATTAATGCTGCCAAAACTGTGGTATGGCTACACCTAAAAGTCTGGGGTCTAGAGACTGTATCTAGCTATCTACCCAGGAGGAAGGGAAAACTATTTTGGTGAACATGACTTCCATAGCCCTTCTAATTTCACCCTTTCTCCCCAAATGGAACAACCTCACACACTCGCCATCAGGGATAAGAGCAAGTTGTTTCCAAACATTGCAGCAGGCAGATATGCCATGGTCACCAGGAGATGGATTTCTCCTAAGTCTGAAAGGGGCTTATCATGTCATGTGAACTCTGAGACAAATTGTTACCGCCTCCCTTTTTGCTCTCACCATTTATACACAGTCAGGACTCCACCAGGAAGCAGATCACATCAGCCATTTTAAAAGAGCATTTAAAGTTTTAATAACTAGTATTTGAAGAACTAAGGGGTCAAAAAAGAAAACTCTTAAGGTGTCACAACATAGCAACTCAGGAAGCAGCTATGACTGCTGGGGCCGAGAATGGCAAGAGAGAAGACTAAAGTATTCATAGTGAGAAGATTGAAGAAAGGCTCTGAGATGCTGAAATTCATAATTTTAAACAAGAAGTGTTGGTCAGCTGGTGCTGGTAGCTGTAAATTTGCAGGAAGAAACTTTGCAGGGCTAGATGCTGACTTCGAGGAAGGGACATTGCTTAGTGGTGTTGGTTTTGAGGAATTGCAGTGGAGCTGCTTCTGTGAGTATTGGGAAACCTGCAAGTTGGGTTCAGCCACTGCTGCTGGAGTGGACTGCAGTTCCAGGATAAAAAAGTGAGGCTGGGGCAGCCCAGGCAGAAACAAGAAACAAGCTTTTGGTCTCTGGATGATATTCACTCTTGACATAGTTTAACAGAGAATCAATCGGCAAAGCAGAAAGGCAGTTTGCAGTCTCAGTGACAACATCCCAAAGCAGAGTGTAGAAGGGGGGTTGGAAACTGATGGAGAAGCTGACAGTTTTCCATGGTCGAGCCGATGCAGGATAAGTGCCATGGAATCTCCCATTCAGAAAAGAGAAGAACGCTGGCTCACAACCAGGGAAGGGTTTTTAGACTCAGCTGGGCAGGACTCAGAGAGACTTTTTATTATAGGAGTGGATAAAATTATTTAATTAGACCCAAATTGGACAATATGGGAGAAACTAGATTGGCCAACCGTGACAGTGATACCCCTGCTTAGAAGATTTGCTAAGAGAAATAACTATGAGCACTCCAGATACAGTTATAGTCACACTTATGATTGTTACACTGAGAGGAGGTAGAGCAAAATCAGCGAATAAATTAGTCACATGGGGCAGTCTGGGGACCAGGTGCAAGGTTCCAAAAGTCCTCTCCCAGTGGACTCACACAGGCTGTGCGTCATCCTCCACAGCAAGTTGTGGCAACACATCCAAAATGTCATCTAGCAGGGAAGCTCTTCAGTGACTAAAGGGCCAGGGTTGTCACTAGGGGCTGCTCATATGGGCACCCTCTGTCTGGAACATACCAAAATTTCAGTCTTCCAGAAGGAAAGCAGGTGTTTGCCATAAACCATATTGTTTCATTAATAATATTTTAGGAACAGTGACCATCCTATGAGGGAGTGATGAGAACCCACCCATCTGAAATCTGTTCCCAGATACCAGCCAAGGGCTGGCATTGCAAGCAGGACTTGTTCTGGACAGCAGTCTCAGCTGCTATGTTAACGTTTTTCATACACTCTTATTCTCTGAGATCCAGATTCTACTCTTTCAAGGCACACATAGGTATCCCTTCCAAGTTATCCTATAGGACAATTTCACAAAGGCTTTCCTATTGCTTGTCTGTGTTTGCAGCCCCCTCATAACAATTCATCACATCCCATTATCTAACCATCAAGCAGTGTCAGATACTTAAGATTTTGTTTCGGAGTATAACTCCAGCCCTTTTTAAACCAAATTTTGTATGGGCTCAGGTCAGGCTGGGAAAACAGAAACAACTTTTAAGTGTTCAAGCAGGAAGGGATATCTATAGGACAGTATTTAATATGATAATTTCAATGCTTACAAGTCCTTAGACAGGACAGTCATAGACTCAACTTCTAAGTCTTGGGTTCATTTCTATTTTTAAGGAGTCCAGAAGTTGCACAAACCATGGGAAATGACACCACCAATGATGTCCTGCGCTGCCTCCAGAGCCAAGGGAACTAATTTCTCAGAGAACACTTCTACAAACCTCTCCTCTGCCAAAATCCCTATCTCTTTAAAGTAGCACCAAAGAAGCCATAATTATCCTTTTACTTCTGTTTTCCCTCCAAATTCCATGCAAAAATCTCTCAATGATGGATTCCAATGGCAAGGTTTATTGGAAATTCAGTTCCAATCTTTTAGCTCTTGCAATATAGACCATAGATGGGAAAAAATATGAGTCACCAAAGACAATTTAAACAGTAGTTTTATTTTTAAGCATATGTGCACTCGTTATATTTTTATCAACATGCTTTTAAAAGTGAGGATTCTGCAGTGATGAAATGAATGGAATAAACTGATTTGAAGAGTAATTAAAACTATCAACAAGTTAAGTGGTACTTAACAGGTTGACAAATAAAATAGATAAAGTTCTGATGATTATGAAGACATAAAAAGGTTTTATGTCATACAAAGTAGCATTAAAATGGGTTAATATATTTCAAAAAAATAGGTTCTGCTGGGAGAAAGCATTATAAGCAATGTATTAGTGGAACTAAAGTTGTGAAAATAGCCCTAAAATATTCATATGCTAGTAATGGGAAATGGGGCTTTATAAAAATGCAAAGTGGTAAGAAATTAAAGGAAGGAGGTTTTCATAATCTATCTTCAGCATAAAATATTTTAAAAGATTCATTCATTTGCCTTTTTTTGACCTATTTCTATATTATTTTTATCATTTTAAGAAACATTTTAATGTAAGCCATGTGTATATAAAAGTGTTCTAGGAAGTCCATATACTCAGTTCCCACTGAAGGCAGTGCTTATTTGCATATGACAAATTATTTAAATTTGCTTATTTCAAAGATCTAGGAATTGTAACACATTTTCTTACCTCTGTAGTGGAACAAGTGATTCTTACTTGTGCTAGAGTTTTTCACTTACCTATTTCATTTACCATTCATCCTCTCCTGCCTGTTTTGTGTCCTGGAAGGTGAGTTGTTTTTGCCTGTGGCTTCCAGTTGAATATAGCCAATGGGAAGCACTGGTAGGAGGGGAGGGGGTGTGTGAACAAAGCTTAGGGCATTTATTTCTCTAGGCAATTTGCCCCCGATCCCCTCAAGCAGCCCTCTGCATGTTTGGGTAACTGCCCAGCTCCTTCAGGCTCAGGGCTGGTAACAGCTCTCCAACATGGGTGACCCTGGGAAAACTCACGGACTCTTGCTGTGTCTCTCCTATAAACCCTGTCATATCTTCATACTTAGTCCTTTTCAGTAACCTCTCTTCCATTAGTAGGTTTTAATATGTGTTAACTTCTAGGGCTGTGATTAATATAATGCCCTTTGCAAGCTGTGCTGTGGAAAGAATTGCTTTGACTAGTACAAAAGATATCTATGCTAGTAAAACTGGATTTCAAAGTTGTTTTCTGGATTTGTGATGGACTAGTCTCTCTGAGTACATCTGACCTTGAAGTCAAGTCTGCAATATAACTAGTATTTAAAATCAGTTAATTCATCTCTTATTTAATCCACCAATGTTTAAGACAATCTTCTAA
The DNA here is from genome assembly GCA_963575145.1 of Galago senegalensis. Lineage (NCBI taxonomy): Eukaryota > Metazoa > Chordata > Mammalia > Primates > Galagidae > Galago > Galago senegalensis. The sequence goes on from CAUYTI010021637.1 coordinate 34,949, forward strand.
TCTCTTAGTATGTATACTGTCTTATGTTTGATGCTGATGGGACGACAGTGGGAGGAGGCATGGCTATAGCCTTTAAGGTGCTCTCTCTCTTATCTGTCTTCTAGACCTTTTAATCCTTATCTGTCACTGGTATAATGACCCACACTATGTATACTCCTGAAATTTGATGTAATAATTGAATAATTTATCGTATTATAAATAATAAAATGATGTAATTATAGAATAAATAAAATTCATTCATGTTTTTCCTCTATAGTAAATGAGTCATTAGATTAGCACATTTATCTCTCTTTTCTTTCCTAACTATAATATTAAGGTAACATGTCCATTCTGGAAGAGGCAGAGAGTGAGTGGAGGAGCTAATATGGTATTATTTAAATATTAACTCTTACTGTGCCATTCCTCCACCTCCTTTTAAGGCTGAGTGGACATAAACTGATAAAGAAAAATAAGTGTTAAAATATTATTTTTGCATGAGTTTTTGGGGTTTTTTTGAGACAGGTCTTTCTGTTATCTAGACAGGCATGCACTAGCTGGATTATAACTCTCTGTAACCTCCAGCTCTCAGGCTCAAGTGATCCTCCTGTCTCAGTCTGCTGAGGAGCTAGGAGCACAGGCATATGCAACCACACTTGGCTAATTTTTCAGCTTTATTTTTTAGAAACAGGTCTCATGTTGCTCAGGCTGGTCTTGAACTCCTAGCCTCAAGCAGTCCTTCTACTTCAGCCTTCTAAAGGGCTGGGCTTCCAGGACTGAATCACTGCTCCTAGAACCTACGTGGATTTTTATGATAATCTCATCTGAGGTTTTGTTCAGCACCTTGGAATAAATTTGTCCGTCTTTTCTATATGTAAACTCAACTGGTTTAATTATAAACTTCTAGTTTATTGAGTAGTTTTCTATTGGGTATAAACTTGACAATTGAGTCATAGTATTCAAACTTGAATGGGTTACTTTTTAGTAGATTTCTAAACCAAGGACTATTTTCATAAGAAAAGAGGGCCAAAAGTTCAGCCTAAAAACCTGACCGTTCTCCATTTTCCTCTCCTTCTTGTGACAGAACACTACCCCTAGTCCACTATGTCCAGTCACTCAGCCAAGTCTTACAGACATTATTTTCACATTATTACATTTCTTAACCAAATTCTTAATGAGTGATGACTCTTTTTTTAGGTGCTAGGAAAATATCCATGAATGAAACACAGATCTCTGCTGTCATAGAACAAGCATCTCTCAAATAGAGACAATGAACAGACAAAAAAAAAAACTATATTACTCAATATTTTGAAAGGTGAAAAGTGCCATGAAAAGTGACAAAGTAGAACAAAGTGGGGAGAGTTTCTTGAGATACTGGGTGACCACAGGATTTGATGGCATTTGAGAAAGATGTGAAGGACGCCAGGGTGTTAGCCATCTCTGGATAGTATATTCCAGGCAAATGCAATAGCCCTGCAATGACCCAGTTGAGAGTGTGCTTTTCACATGCAGCAGCAAGAATGGCTGGAGGGTAGGAGGCCTCAGAGGGTAAACAAAGTGGGGAGGGGGGAAGTGAGGCTGAAGGGATGAAAGGGTGTTAGATTATATGAGCACTTGGAAGCCAGGTAAAGGATTTGGACATGTAGGAGTGATATGAACTGATTCAGGTACTTTATAGAAAAAGTGGTTGAGATATTAGAATAGTATGGAGGACTAAAGGAATGAAGAAAGGATATTTGTAGCAGGCTAGGTTAGGTAGCAGTGGAGGTGTTAAGAAACTTTTGGATCTTGAATAAGTTTCAAAACTGCAGGTAAAGGAATTTACTGAAAGATTGTTTGTGGGAGTTAATGGTGATTGCAAGGATTTAGCCTGAGTGGCTAGGAGAATGAAATTGTCATCCACCAAGACGGGGAGACTAAAGATGGAAGTTTAGAAGAAAAGTCAAGAGTTCAGTCTCACACAGGTTCAGTTCGAGATAGTTACCTGCTTCTTCCGCTGCTTTGTGGGGGTCTACAAAATAAAGTAATAATAACCAATAATTATTGAGTGTTTTATATGTTTCATTTTCATTACCTCTTCAAAATAGTCATCCCCATTTTGTGTGTTCAGAAACCAGTGAATGACACCTACCACTTTGCATCATGTAGCCTGTCCTCTGGTTGTAGACTTCTTCAAAAACCTCAAAGCACACATACTGCTTCTTCCGTGGGATAAATTATACTACTCTTCCATGGTGTCTCCCTGTGTAGGGAATAAACACATCTGCCATGTTGATATTAGGGTTGGCAAATGACTGGCTGTGGTTAGTGAACTGCAAGTAAAAAGTGACCGGCATCAGTTCTGAGCAGAAGCTTAAAAGCCATCATTCTTCTATCTTTCATGAAGACTTCAGTGTACTATCTGGGCTACTGTTTCAGCTCAAGTCTCAATGAACCTCGATGAAGTTCACCCTGGTGAATATGGTATGTGCGAATAATGACTTTTTTATTTGTGAGCCATTGAAAAACTGAAGTAGTTTGTTAAGAGTAAGTAACATAACAGCGTATATTGTCTGATTTGTTCCTTCAGTCCCTTGCATCTGCAGTCCCCATCCTCCAGGTTGCAGACTGGTGGCCTGTTAGGAGCTGCACAGCACAGCAGGAGGTGAATAGTGGGCCAATGAGCAAAACTTCACCGTATTTACTGCCAGTCCTGATCACTCATCACCCCCTGAGCTCCACCTCTTGTCAGATCAGCAGCGGTATTAGATTCTCCCAGAGGAAACTGTGCATGTGAGGGATCTAGACTGTGTTCTCCTTATGAGAATCTAACGTGTGATGGTCTGAGGTTAGATGCAAGGAGCTCGAAACCTCATGAAACCAGCATTCTCCCTTCTGCGGAAAAACCACCTTCCATATGAAACTGGTCCTTGGTGCCAAAAAGGTTGGGGACTGTTGCCTTACGTTACTCACATTTATTTATTTATTTATTTATTTTTTGAGACAGAGCCTCAAGCTGTCCCCCTGGGTAGAGTGCTGTGGCATTACAGCTCACAGCAACCTCCAACTCCTGGGCTCAAGCGAGTCTCTTGCCTCCGCCTCCCAAGTAGCTGG